>VDFB02194469.1:0-28613 GCA_007258455.2 Sequoia sempervirens | reverse complement strand
GTAGTTTAGAAACTACATTCAATTTCCCTACGTAATCTATTCTTACATGTTTTTGAAATAATATAGATAACTTATTCAAATTTTTACATCAGTTGCTGAACCTAATTGTTCCTAATTTTCATTGCCACTTAAGGCTTGTTTGGCATATCATGATCCTACACATACCCAACACCATTTTTAAGGAGACGCTTAATTGGAAAATACCATTTTTTTCCACACAAGATAAAATTATTTTTCAAATTTAGATTTGTAACTACAATATCTAGTGCTTCCAATTGGCTCTATTAGTGTTTTATTGAAAAAAAATTCTTTAATCAAGTCAAGTCAAACCAATTACAATTCAGATAGGTGGACCGAGTACAACATAAATTTTTGTATGTATCGAAATTCATTTTTTTTTAAGCGGATCAAGGACTACAATATCTAGTGCACTCATATTTTCAATTTTTTGAGACTCCATTATTTTTCCACATGTAATAAAGAGCTTGATTTTCAGTGAAAACCTATGTTTAATCAAACTAAAAAACAAATACATAATAAAACTAAAATATATTAAAATTATATTCGTTGGATAGCTCGTTTCGAGGACTACCATCATCTAGTTGGGTCTATGAAGTCTCCTCCATTTTCATCCTCAACTTGAGCTTTGAAGGGCAAAATTCTAGAGTTTTTTAGTGCCAGAGGGGGAGAAGGGGGGAAAAGGGGGCTTTGAGTGAACGCCCTTTCCACAACCATTTTCTTTGCTTGTTTTGCCAAGAAATGTGGGACCCAACATTTAATGGGTTCGCTCAAATAAGAAGTTTGTTTGAACCCCCCAAAACCATTTTTTTTGCAACTTTTCCTTCGTCACTGGAATTGTAAACCACTTTTGTGGGTCTACCCTGGGGTACAACAATGTTCACTCAATCATCTAGAGAGGTGACACCATGGGGCCCAATGATTATAGTAGCTACAACTGAGCATTCCATAAATGGACTACAGGCATTGTCGTGGGCATGGAGAGGGGGTCCAGTGGATATAGGCACTTTAGTAGAGTATGATGCATGGTGGGCAGTGTATAGGCCTATTCCTTTGACCGATCTAGATCAACCAGCTCCAATGGTTCGACGAGGATGGGGTCCTTGGGGTAGGAGAGGCGGAGGGAGAGGGAGAGGAGATTGAGGGAGAGGAGGTGATTATGGAGGAGATGGGTGAGGAGGAGAAGATCCTACGTGAAAGGATTCTACATGGGGATGAGGCATTTGAGGATATACCTGTCAGAGACAATCTAGAGGATAGAGATCGGGAGTTGGCGAGTTTGCAGGCCAAAGTATAGGAATTAGAGGTCGAGCTTTAGGTTCTACAGGTGGAGAGGAATGGAATATAGGTAGAGAGAGATACCCTGCAGTCTGAGAGGGACACAACCATTATTAGGGCACAACAGACAAAGTAGAGGAGCCTAGACCTTATTGCCACCTAGAGTGGGTCCACAGTTGATATGGTTAGAGAGGTTTCCAGGATTGGATGCAGAGAGCAATATTACAAGTAGCTATATGAGGAGGCAATTCCACCAGAGTGGTAGGCACCTAGTGCTTTAGAGGTTGTCAGCAGTGGTCATTCTCGTAGCAGGTAGTCTCAAAGTAGATCTAGCTGGGGTGAGAGCGACAACATGGGATCTGGGGATCATGGCAGCATTGGATAGACCCATCTTAACTCATGTATTTTGACACTTATATTTTGTATCCATCGAGCCTACGAGCTTTTTCCTGGGAGATATATTATGACATTGTACTGTGACACTTTTTTGAGTGATATATATATATATATATATATATATATATATATATATATATATATATATATATATATAAAATTTTTGGCAGTGATTATATGATGTGCATTCTTTATATGATATGCCTTATGGATAATGATGTATGCTTTATGATGTTAATGCAACTTATGATGATGTGTGCATTTACTTTTATGGTGCTATGGATGTCATGTATTGACATGAGATGCTGATGATTATGAGATGTAACGTTATTTTGTGTGCAAATGTATGCAATGTAGTAATGATTTATGAATATTCCATGTGGTTCATGATGGTTGTAAAATGGGATGATAATGAATGTATTCTATGTGTAATGCAATGGATTCCTAAAAATTATATAAATATATTTGTATTTTCAAATGCAACGTATATGTATGATCTAATATGTATGCATGATAATGCTTATATGATGCTTCTAATATGAATATGCATATGAGATGTTTATTATTTTTTAATGTGTCACATGACATAGTCATAATGGAAGAAAGAAGAAGTGTTAGCGCGGAAGACATGGATATTAGTATTAGAATGACTTCAATATTTTTCCAAAATAAAATAGGCCTTGCATTAATCATCATTGGGCATTAAAATGATACAAATGGACAAAAAACACCATGGTATGAGATAAACCAAGGTGTACAAGGCCATCCACTTGCAACATAGATAGTCATAGACAAGGAATGTCCTGACTCATACTAAGGGCCAAGTTGCCCCAATCTTTTTGTCAAGACAATCCACAAAAAACAACCAAAGAAAAGAGCCATGAGACATCCTTGCTCCTCTAAATCCTTCATGGGACATCCTCTAGTAACATGACTCGAATATAAAGTCAAAAGAAAAGATAAGACAAACAAGCCACAATGTCAACAACTAGAAGAGTGTTTGCCAAAATTTGATTTGTTTGACGATTATGAGATTGACAAAGCCTAGTTTCAGGAAGGACACTTGTCGTACAAGATGTCAAGTTTGGTTTTGATCATGTGACCACCTATATAAGGTGAATGATGAGGTTTGACTAAATGACAATGTCTGGTTTTAGGAAGGACACATCTTGTGTAAGACATATATTTGACTGTTTTGACGGTTTGACTGTTTTGACAATTTGGACAATTTGTTTGATTTGTTTGAGTGACTTTGTTTATTTATTTGTCTTGTTTATACTTGACTTGTCTTGAAGTTTTGATGACTATTTGTGTTTTTTACGACAATTTCTGACTCATTTGACTGATGCGATGAACCCTAAAGGACTGACCTAGGTGGCCTCGAGGTCTCATCGATAGATGGCCTTGCCTATGTAACAATGCGCAGAGACCTCATAGTTCGACATGACATGACTTTATTTTATTGACAAAGGACTTAGCCATGATTTTTATTTTGAAAAACCTAAAACGACTGACCTAATGCCTCGGGGGCACATCGACAGATGGCCTTGCCTACATTTAGTCGTAGAGGCAACGTAGTTCGACTTGGACTTGGACTGATAGGAGTGACCTCAACTTTGTTTTTGGGATTTTTGCAAGTTATTTGGATGTTTCTGTGTTTTTGGCATGTTTTGATTTTTTTTGGATTTTTGAGATTTTATGATTTTTTTTCTTTTCTTTTGATGGTTTTATGATTTTTTTGTCTTTTTGACGACTTTTATGATTTTTTTGTCTTTTGATGATTTTTTGACCTCTGAACAACAAGTGTAAGATCCAAATGAAATAGTTCAACTATTTTCCCCTAGTTAGGTATAAGACCTATTTATTAGGAGTAATACAGAATGGGATGCAAAAGTGTGCTTGATATCAATCGTTCCAATTTATGGAAAGGAGAACCATTTATTATGGGTGATATGAAGAGGATAAATGACGAGATGAGTGGATGGTGGAAAGGATGAATGATATGATGGGGAAATCAGATTGGAATGGTGGTAGACAAAGGAGCAAAGTCAACTACACATGGCACTTGTTTACAGGGTTTTCACCATGGTACTTATCCAAAGTGCCACTGAAGTGGTTTTCACTATTGGATGAATTATTCTCTTTACTTTTTTCTTTGGTGTTACCAAAATGCCTATTTGCTAGGTTTTCATCAAGGTAATGATTTTTTTGTATTTTTCATGATTAAGACAAGGCTCTCAAAAGCTATGTGTATAACTGATAAGTCGTGATGTTGCCCCGATCTTGTTCGAATAGCTGTGTTGGACGAAAGGACCTAATTTGGATGCAAAATGTAAGTGGAAAATATGATGGATGATAAAAATGGTAGATGAAAGAGGCTATGGTATGATCCCTAATGTGCACAATATGTGGGCCACCAAGCTTCAGACAAAAAGGAGTTTGGGCAACCGATGAGCTAGAGTACGTCAAGGGGTCATCGCCAAAGGTACATTGAAAGACATTGCCAATGGAAGTGGAATGATAAATGAATATGGATGGATTGAATGAAATGTATGGAATGAATGAAAGTGATGGAAATGAAGACCTTGGATCAACAAGCTATTTATTTGACATTTTGCACTGATAGATTCCCCTAGTGATTTTTTATGGAGGAGCATTCTTGGAGACTAATGCTTTCTGATTTTCACTTTTGATTTTTGTTTTTGATTCATCCAATAGCTTTTTATGTTGGCTAGATGATGTGTTTTGACATTCTTGTTCATTCTTAACTTGTATTTTTGATTGGTCCAATAGCTTTTTATCTTGGCTAGAGGAGTTTTCTTTATTTTCTCTTCTTTTCATCATGTCTTTTGATTCTTGATCTCCTTTTAAAGGAATTTTCATTCTTGATTCTTGGACTTTTCCTTTGTCCTTTTCTTTAGATATGACTTGTTGATCCATGTCTATGATGTAGATGGATGTGAGTGGAATGAATGAAGTGGATGAAGTGACTAGTTAGAATGTTTGGCAGATGAATGGGAGTGACAATGTCAACAATGTTGTCTTTGGGACTAGCCTTTTCAGTATCGTTCACGTCAATAGAGGCTTGAGAATGTTTGGCAGATGAATGGGAGTGACAATGTCAACAATGTTGTCTTTGGGACTAGCCTTTTTAGTATCATTCACGTCAACAGAGGCTTGCACATCCTTAATGACTTGGCAAGATGGCTTAGTAGAGATGACAATAAGGGGGACATACACAACCCAACACAAGTAGTATGGAAGGATGATGTATGTATATCCTCAGTGGGGTCAAGATCAAAGAGTGGATTATCATATATATCTTGGTCGAACATGGGGTTGTCATGGATATGAAAAGTTTGAGTGGAAGCAGATATGGCAAAGGAAGATGTCATATCAGGATCCCAAGAGGTGTTGATCCAAGCATGGTCATTTGTTTGTGTTCCTTCTGAAGCTACCTTGACATCATTGTTGGAGGCCTAAACATTAGCATTGTCATTTGTCTACAACTTGTCCATATGATATTCTCCACATCCCATATCATGGACTTGGACCTTGAGGTTTGATGGTATGGTAGATGAAATGGATGCTTTAGTCAATGAAGATGGATCAATGTAATGTGACGAAGTGGGAGATGAAGCCTCTTGGTTAACGAGCACTTGTTGTTGAGATACCCCACGAAGGTTGGTGCAATATTGAAATGGATCGAGGTCGCCAGCTATTGTGATTTTAGTACCATTATATGGAAATTTGAGGCATTGATAGTATGTGGATGGGACAAAATTCATGGTGTGAATCCATGGTCAACCTAAGAGAAGGTTGTATGGGAGGTCGAGATCCAAAACTTGAAAAGTGGTATCCATGATTGTAGGACCAAATTTGATAGGTAATGTTATAAATCCTTTAGATGATCATTCTTCGTCGTCATATGCCTTGATGATAATGCTCTTGGTGGTGTCTACACATGCTTCCGAGAAACCAAGCTTCTTAACCAATTTTAAGGTATAGATGTTCAACCCTGCTCCTCTGTCTACCAAGACTCATCTAACTTTGGTTGTATGGATAAGGACTTCAAGGTGTAAAGGGTCATTATGGTTTGTCTTCTCAGTTGAATAGTCTTGTTCAGAAAAAGTGGTATGATGGGAGTTTTTCAAATAGCCTACCATCTCCTGGAAATGATTGACGTCAAGGTCGGTAGAGATGGTTTTGTTCTACAAAGCTTTATCAAGGATGACTCGGTGATCAGGCAATATACACAACAATTCTAAGATAGAAATTTGTGTTGGGGTCTTTCCCAATTGGTCAAGCAAATTGTATTGAGGCTTTGAAGACTATTGTGGCTACTGTGGTAAAGGACCTTGAATGGTTACTTTTGTGCGACATGTATTGATTGCACACTTAGGTGGTTTCTTTATGGTAATAGTGTTGGCATGTTCATTAGTGGCTCATATATGATTTATAATGGTAGTATGATTGTAGTCATATTTGGCATTCAAGTAGTTGGCTAAATTTTTATTGGTCTTAGTTCCTGAGCTGGAGGCTTTTCCTTTTCCATGGTCATGTAGAGGATTAGAAAAGACTTTGTGATCACTGTTTGAGGATGGTTGTTTCTATCCATTGAATTCAATAGTCCTATTTTTCACAAGATCTTGTATAATGTTTTTCAACTATCGATATTGTGATAGAGTGTGTCCCTTAGTTTAGTGGAAATCACAAAAAGAATTGTCATCCCACCAAGGGGGTTTAAACTATCCTAGATCATATTGTTTTGGCTCAGGAAGTTGTATGACATTGTGTTGCATAAGTTGTTTAAAGAACTATTCAATTGGTTCCCCTAAGGGTATGCATTCGCGTTTCAAGAACTTCCTTTTTGTTCTTGGTTGTTGTGTGTTTTGGACAACATTAGCAGTTTGATCAAAATTTCTTGGTGTGTTGTTAGATGGGTTGTGTCCTCTAAGTGTAATGACTGGGCCTGTGTGTATAGTTTTAGCGTCAACAATGCCATCATTGGTTATGTTCTTGTTCTAGGACCAATACTTGTTCTTGTAATTAGGGGCACTTTGGACATTTGGATTTTTGTTTGGAATTTTTATTTCACCTTTGTCAATGAGAGCTTTTTCAAGTATGATACCCTTTTCCACTAGTTCAACAAAGGAGATGCAACATTGTACTCTTAGGTCACTTCTCAATTTTGGATTAAGGTTTTCTAGGAATATGGTGACCTATTTCTTTTCTAGTATTTCAATTGGACATCGGCTAGCTAGACTCCTCCATCTCTGGAAGAAGGTGATAAAGTTATCTCCTTCATCCTATGTAGTGTGGAAAAAGGTGACTTGTGATTTTATTGTCAATGTTAAAGGCGAAATGTTCAACAAATTCGCTTTTGACCTTATGCCATATGGAAGTTGTGAAAATCATTCAACTGTTATTCCAGTAAGGCTTATGGAAAATGCCTCATGAGATATGTGGGGTCATATGCAACATCTATACACATTGTGGAAAATTCCCTTATGTGTTCAAGAGGATTACACTTCCATTATCCTTAAAGGAAAGTTTGGTACATGAAATATCCATGTGGGAAGAGTGGCATGTGTAAACTCTTGTCAAAGGGGAATGGACATAAGTCTTTTGTTGAATAGGTCTTCTTGCTAGACATTTGCATATTGTCCATTTGTTGTTGAAGGGCTTGAATTTGTGTTTGCAAAACATCCACTTGTGTCAATGATGTGTTTGGTGTATTCTTGGGGTCTATGTAAGTGTGTTGAGATCCAATGTTATGTGATGGATTTTGGTTTAGCGTATGAGTGTAAGATGATTTTTGGTTTGGAATGTAGGATGTGTTTTGGTTTGGTGTATGCTAGTTGGGAATGTAAATGTTATGCAAAGGATTGTGTTGGTTTCCAAATTGCATGAATGGTATATACATGTCTCGTTTGTGAAGCCCCTAGTAGTACATTGGTGTTTGATGTGGCATTTGTCATGATTGTGTTAACTTTGGGTCTTTTGGTTGTGTTATTAGTGCCAAATGGACTTGATGATGATGCTCCTATGGTGAATGTGATGCCTTATGTCATTCTTTGTGTGCCAAAGGGTGATGTGTGGACTGTTCTCGTGTCTTGGGTAGATCCCCCTAATGGTATGGACATGTTTACTTGTGGGATAGAGCCACTAGAGACCGTTGTGTTGTTTCCTTGTGTAGATGAAGCTAGCAATATATGGACATCAAATCCAGAGGGTAATGTGGTACCTTCTATCAATAGTTTTTCCAAATATCATTGAGGGTCTTGTGCCAAGTATTCATCTATAAAAGAGGCAAATTTTGGGTCTCGAGCGGCAGCCTCTAAGTCTTCAACTAAAATGTGTCCATTTTGGTCTCTAGTGACGAATTTTTAAAATAAGGGTTTGTGAGGTCTTGTTGTCCCTTGTGAGGAATTTGCAAATGGATTGATAAAGTCTTGTGGAGTAGCCATATTGTCTTTTTGTTTCCTTTTCGACCTAGTTTCAACCATTTAAGATTTGTAAGAGGGAGTGATGATGAGGTTGACTATGAATGATGCCTAGGATGCCTTATGCAAGGATGCGTCTAAGGACAATGCCAAGTTATCAATTTAAGGTGACAAGATGTCGAAAGGTCAATACAATAATGTCACAATGAAATCTAAACTATGGCAATGTCTATGCAAGATGTCTATTTTTTATTTTTTTTTGGATATTTGGGATATAAATGTCTAGAGTGATGTCTAAAGTATGCAAATGAAATGTGAATGTAAGAGGATGGTAGGTGCAAATGGTAATGACCACTAAATACATTATGGCAAGACCTAAGCAAGGTTGCTAGACCAAATCAAGGTAGCCAAAGGTTCAAATCTAGTTTGTCAAGACTTCAAGGATGATGGTGACTAAAATGACAAAAAGGAGGTTGACAAAGGTGGTTTCCAACTAGCCTTGGGAGTTGAGGACCAAACTATATGACAAAAGGACTAAAGATGATGGAAAGTTGAAGTCAGGACAAGTTTTGATCTAATCACTATGGACTAGTCTTAAATCTATTAGGCTTCCAAAACTAATGTTCACAACAAGGTTTATGCAAGCTAAAAGATGCCCTAATGTATTATCTATGGTGTATGCAAGGAACGAAATTTTGGATGGTGGTTGATAGTCTTACAAATCTATGGTTAAAACTTTGGTGATACTTAGGATCAATTGACAAATAGCTATGTTTCAATTTTTTGGAAAATCTATGGTCTCAAGTAGTTGTGTCGTTTCAGCTATCAGTTGCGGTTTAACATAGTCAAATGCAGTTTTCTGGAATGATAGTTGCGGTTCAGAATGATCAATTATGGTTTTTTGTGTAATAGTTGTGGTTCAAGATAGTCACTTGCAGTTTTATAAAATATTAGTTGTAGTTTTATGTGTCTTCTAATGACTTTTGTTTGAATTTGATCAAGTTTTGAGGTGATTCAAAGTTGATGTTCAATTTTGGAAAACACAAAAGATAGTCTAAAGACACTTGTTTATGGTTTGATCTGAATGTGAAAAGTTTGATTTTGTAATGAAAAAACTCATAGACAACAAAGAACAATTCCTATGGTTGGAAAGGAAACCACTGGTTGATATCCCCACTTGGATTTCTCCAACCACTCTTATTCAAGGCAAACAACTAGAGACTTGGTGGCACTGGATCCCCTCCATGACACTCACTTCTCAGGCTCAACAAGTCTCAATTCCCCAAAGAGGAATTCATGTCTCTACACATGAACAGTGAGAATGTGGGGTGACTTCGGAGGTCTGACCTCTTGCGATCAACGAGCATATAAAAGGGTTTTTGGCTACTAACACAAATTGGTTTTTAGTAAGGGCATACGTTCAAGGTGGCCATACACACAACAAGATTAGCTCAAGACTTTGGTGAGTCAAGAGGCCTCCCAGTCCTTTCTCTAATGAAGGATTTTTACGTAGCTCACGGGGCTACTAAGGGTGGCACTTGTCAGTATGACACATCTGCACCCGTTGCTAAATGACTTTCATTAAGAAGCACTTTTCTTATATAGTGGTTCAAAAGAGCTTGCCTTTAACTTGTTACCACTTGGTTTGTTCCCCTTTTCGAGGTAGGCCCTCTAAAAATGGTAAACAAAAGCGAGGAAGTATGTTGTTTTTGGTCATCCAAGATTGCACTAAGCACAAGGAGAGAGCATACACAACGCCTTTGCCTCACACTCACATGGTGTTCATTTTAAGCCCAAATCCAAATGTTTGGGTGATTATACAAGATGCCTAAAGATGTTTTTGGTCACTCAAGATCACCTAAAAGGTGCGAGAGGAGAGCATACACACCTTGAAGTAAAATGCAAATCACAAGATAGAGCAAACACTTGTTCTTTTTAGCCCTCAAAAGAAATATGTGAAAAGAAACTTGATGCAAGGTAAATTTTAGACCAATGAGTGAGATGCAAGTTAAGGTAAATTTAAGCCCAATGTTGTGTGAATGCAAGGTTCATTTTAATCCAATTATGATTAATATCAAATGAAATATCTCCTTTCCACCTATGCCACACACTGGAAATCCATGATTAGTAACAAAAAAACCCTAAGCTATGAAATGAAAATGACCTAAACTGAAAATTCTAACTAAAATTTAAAATTCTAGAAAGACAGGCAATTGCATCACATAAAAATTGATTGTGATTCACAAAAGTTTTCAAATACGTCTCAGAAATTGTGACTGTGGGTCTCAAAATGTCGACTGCGGTTCACCATAACAGATGCGGCTCGGGTTTATGGTGACTGTGGTGGACAAGAATGATGATTGCGGTGAAAAACAGTCAATTGTGGTTGAATAACTTGAACCTGTAAAACATAAGAAAATCTACCAAAAATAGATGATCTAATGATGCCGATGATATGCAACTAAGGTTAGACTAATGAAATGGAAAGCCTAATGACCTAAATCTAACAGAAGTAACCAAAAATTAAACCAAACCTAAGGATGCCCTAATGGAAATCAGTTGCATCATTTGGCTTGGCGATTGCGTCATTTTGGATTTTGCGATTATGGCGATCCGTACTTGTAACCTACAAAATAGAAATTTCCATACAATATATGCAATTATGTCCATTCACATCAGGTTCACCAATGTAAATCAAGGCTAAATTATTAAGGTTAGGCTATAAAGCATATAAAAAAAACCCTAATAAAAAATGAAGCACAAATAAGCATAAAGACATGAACATGTAACAATATTACCAAATCTCCATGCCACCATTGATTCACCTTCATTGCACTTCTCCATTTTGATTGATATAAATAATTTCCCTCAGATTTTTGAGTATGCAAATAGGCCTATGACAATGACAAAGCAAAATATTGAAGATTCTATATGACTACAAATGCACTTGACTTGATAGCAAGATAGCAAGATAGCATAAGCTCATGTAGACTGTAGATGGCAAAAGGTTCGTAGATGACTTGTAGATAGATGACAAATGACAAGGACAAGGTATTTTATAGGGAAGTCAATTTTGAATGAAGGTCTAAGATCGAAAGACAATGATCAATGGCCAAGATTAAAAGATGAGGCATGAAATAGGGTTAGGGCTAAACTAGGGCAAATGATAAGGATGAACAGTCCAGATTAAATTATAGGATAATTCAATCAAGGGTGGAGATTAATTGAGACATGGAGAGATAAGGATCGACACAGATAAAGAGGAGAGGGGAAGTTAAATAATAAAAATTATTTAATTTAGGTAGCCAATGAATAATTAAATAATTATTTAATTATAGAGAAATGTTACAAAGGGAATCTTTTGAATTAAATAATGATTTAATTCAAAATTCAAGAGAATGGACCAAATTAAATAAATAAAATTTATTTAATTTATGATAGAAGAGGCTAATGAATAATTGAATAATTAAAATAATTATTTAATTATAGTAGAAAGTGTTATAAAAATTAAATAAATAAGAATTTATTTAATTTTAGAAAGAAAGGGACTTAATTAGTGACGTAATGAAATAAATAAAATTTACTTAATTAATCAAGGAGGAATAAATATAGAAATGAATTAATTAAATAATTGAAATTATTTAATTAATAAAAGACATGTGACATTAGAAAAATAATTAAATAATTAAAATTATTTAATTACGAAGAATGAGAGGGAAAGTGATGGAGAATTTATGAAGAATTTAAAAGTAGTAGGCCTAGGACGATTTTTAGTGTCTACAATAATTATAAATAATTAAATGCTAATAAATAACGATAATTATTAATACTAATTAAACATATATAGTTTTTAAGATTTATTAGATATTATTAATAATATTTGCATTTGTTCACTTAATAATAAACATTAATTGAATAACAACAAATAAAAATAATAGATACAAAATAATAAACAATATTTAAATAAAAGGATTGTAATAATGATAATTATATAGTTAATCATATTAATTAACTAATAATTGTATAATAGTAATTGAGGAATGATAATAAAAATTAATAATTATAATTATTAATATAAATGGAGTAATAGCTATAAATAATAGATGAAAAACATCAATTTGATAATTGGTCAAAACGAGGGTTGTGACAATAGAGGCCCACGGGCCATGTAATTAGTTAAACCTTAGAATGTGTGAGACAAGCCTAGAAACATGGATGGGTGATAGGCTTCTATTTTTATACTCTAGGAAATTTCATGGAATTAACAAATATAATGATAAGATTAAAATGAATCTTTAAAATAGATCCACATTTATAAATACAAATTTTTAGGGGTAATAGAGAGAGGGGACTAAAAGTTCCCTCCACCATAGCTTATGGATTTTTTGTTTTTGTGGTACTTTTATACCAATCCTTTTTAAATTTAAGAGATTATTATTTAGTTTTTATAAATTTTCATCTTTCTTTTTCACTTAAAACATTTTAATGAGGAGAATTTAAAAATTCAAGAAACCTCTTTCTTAAAGGCTCCAATTTTTTTACACCCCTAAGTTAAAATTTTTCTAAGCCCCCATCCATGAATATATATATTTATAATAATTTTAATGAATAATTATAATAATAATATATTTTTTAATTACAAGCACAAGAATATCTTTAAATATTACCAACATACATCTAACAAATAAGTGTATTTAATCAATCATTTTATTTTTCTATATGAAAATTCAATATGAATATCTATTTAAAATACTTCAAATACACAAATAGATGAAAAAACAAAACACTATTTCATTTATTACATGGACACATAAATTTTTATTTTTATTTAACAATTACTTTATTTAATGAGCTACCTTTTTTATAATATACTCTCCTATTTTTTCTCAATTTTATCAAGCTCCCATCCATGAAACTATATATATTCACAATTATTTTAATGAATAATTATTATAATAATTTTTTTTATTATAAACACAAAAAGACATTTAAAATTTACGCACATTCATAGTCAAGATAAGTGTATTTAACCAATTATTTTTATTTTCTATGAATATTAAATGTTAATATTTATTTAAATTACTACAAATATATAAATAGAAAATGGAAAAAAATAAAAATATAACTTTAAAGTATTTTATTTACTATACACACATAAATTTTAAATTCTATTTTTGAATTATTTTATTTTATTTTATTTTATATTAAGCCATTTTTTATAATACACTTGTTTCATTTTTGTATGTAATTTTTAATTTAAAATCTATATATTAGTCATTACAATACTTCACTCAACATTATAAATTTTACCAAATGCTCTAGAGTTAGTGATTTAACTTCTAAAATATTTTGAGATTATGTTCATTTATTTGATGGTTGTTCCCATCGGTGGTTAATTGGAGACTATTACACTTGGATGGATGGGTCTAGTTATATTTCCATGTCACACTCAATTTGAGTTATTAATTAGAGACTATTTCACTTGGGTGAATACATCTAGTTGTATTTCCATGTCTCACCCAATTTGAGTATAACATGATTATTTGTCCAACCCTCTAAAATCAAGAACTAAATTCATGTTAATTCTACAACCTTACATTATAATTAACCTCTTTCACAACTTCGACTTAGTTTTCCAAATACTAATTGCTTTCACATTCTATTGCAACTATGCATAAGCAAATTTATTCCCTTTGGCAGGGACTCTAGCTCTTTCAAAGCTCTTGTTTTTAAATGACCTCACAACACATTATACTACTAGCAATAATCGACTAAAATTTATCAAAAAAATCAATATCCCATGTTGACCAAGACAAAGTATAAAAGCATAAGAACAACACCTATGTATTATCACAATACTCCTATATAATATTAAAACACAAGAACACAAAACATCAAACACAAATCATACTATCATCCATGAAACATAAATAATAGGTATCACACGACATGGGGTCTCACACGAAAACAACATTTGCTTATCCTTCCGTAAACTGGTGTCGCTATTTTTTTTTACGCATGCATTTCACTTTGTAATGTCTCCGAGTCAAAAATGCAAGTATGAATTGGATTTTGTAAGTGATGCTTGTCGTAACATGCTAATTTAGTATTCACTGTGTAGGTTCTACCATAGCTATTATTTCTACACTGTAGATATAGGTGAACCAATCCTTCCTGGAATGTGTTGGAAATATTAAATGTTCTGACTGATCCTATTCACACGTAAAACTCCCTAGTTGTTTACCTACCTATCAGGAGCTTTCAATGATAGTTTATTTTTGGGGATTTTCATCCCTATCCTGCTCCTAACAGCACAAAATTTATTGTGGTAGGAAATTTTGAATTTCCAGAATTAACTATGGTAGGTAAGTTTGAATTTTGAGAGGGAGTTTTTGAATGAAGACAAATAGAAGGAAGGTAACGGTTAGAATCTAGAATAGTCAATTAGTGATAGAAGAATTTTGCAAGTGATTTGCAAAAGGTGAAGTTGCAGCAGCAACAAAGAATGTTTTTTGGAAGAAGCAACAAATAGCTCTGACTTGTTCAGTGTTTGCAGGGAGCAACAGATAGCTCTAACATGTCAGTGTTTGCAGGGAGCAACAAATAGCTCTAGATAGCTACAAATTAAAGCTATAGTGGTTGCAGGGAGCTATAGTGTTTAGTGTAAGAGGAAGACTAGAGAGCTCTTAGAAGCTCTTGATAGTTCTGTATGTTTGGGTGCAGCTCGAGAATGCTGCAAGTCAAGTTTGTAATTAGTAGTTTATAGTTTCCAGTTTGAAATCTCTTTGTAATGGTTATTTTATGAGTTAATAGAAGAAGCAAGTTTGCATGCCCAGCTGTGTGTCTCCAATCCATTTTGTTCTTGGTTATTCTGCATTTAGGTTTGGTATTCCCCTATTGTTTGAGGAAATAGAGCAACAACTCTATGTGCATTCTATTTGAATTTCTCACATGGTATTAGAGCATTAAGGTATTTTAAAAGTTTTTTAGACATGGTATCAGAGCCAAAAGGCCCTAAGTCTTGAGTGAGTTGGGAATTTTTTTTTTTGGTGTTTAAAGTTTGCTTTGTTGGAGATATGACTGGAGATGAGGGTAAGAGTTGGCAGCAACCACCACCATTTAGTGGACAAAACTATGATGTTTGGGCAAAGAAAATGAAGACCATAATGGTTGAAAATGACTTGTGGGAGTTTGTGATCAACGGGTTCAATGATGTGACTGATCTAGTAGCATATGTTGTTCTCACAAACAACCAGAAGACCGAGTTGAAGGAGGCAAGGAGGAAAGATGCAAAAACATTGAGTTTGATTGAAGCAGCCTTGACAAAGGCCATTTTCTAAGATTAGCAACAACTAACTATGCAAAGGAAGTTTGGGAAATCCTCCAAACTAGTTACAAAGGGACTGATAAAGTTAGATTGGTGAAGCTCCAGATGCTTTGAAGAGATTTTAAGACTCTAAATGAAGGACAATGAGTCTATCTTAGACTTTGACACAAGAACCTCAGGCTTGATAAACCAATTGAGGGTGAATGGAGAAGTCATGGATGACTAGAGGATTGTGGATAAAATCCTCAAAAGTTTACCCACAAAGTTTGATGTAGTTGTGATTGCCATTGAAGAGGCAAAGGACCTCTCAACATTGTTTATTGATGAGTTGATGGGTTCTTTGCAAACCCATGAGCAACGCCTAAATAGGTCTACAAGTTATTCCCATGAGTGCAAGCTTTCAAAGCTCAAGCCAATGCAAGAGGTAGGGGGAGAGGTAGAAACAACTTTGAATATGGTAGAGGAAAATCTGGATGTGGTAGTGCTGGAGAAGATAGCTTAGGATGAGCGCACAACCAAGAGGGAGAAAAAAACTCTCATTCCAACTCCAGAAAAGCCAAGAAGAACAACAACTCGAGTCAAAACGGTGACAAAAGCAATATTGAATGTTATTATTCCCATAAGTTTGGCCATTATGCAAGTGAGTATTGGAAGAAGCAATGAGATCAGTCCAAGCAAAGTGCAAATGTGGCTGATGAAAAAGTGGCTGAAGGTAATCAACAAAAGGCCTTCATCATGTGCAACATTGATGAGAAAAGAAGTGATGAGGTATGGTTCTTAGACAATGGTTGTAGCAACAACATGAGTGGTAATTAAAGCTTATTTTCTTTTATTGATAAGAATGTTAAGTTTGCAATAAAAATGGGGAACAATGAAATAGTTCTAGTTGTGGGAAAAGGGTTTGTTTTGTTTCACACCAATCAAGGTGAGAAGAAGGAGATTGATGATGTTTATTTTGCCCCTGGTATAAAGCACAATCTAATGAGTATTGGACAACTGATCCAAAAAGGATACAAAGTTTTGATGGAAAAGGGTGAATGCATTATTTATGAGAAGGATGGAAGCAAGAAAATAATTGTAGTAGTGGAAATGATGAAGAATATGATGTTTCCATTGAGGTTGGAAAGGTGTTTCTTAGCTCAGTTCGCAGCTGTACCTAGGAAATGTACAATAGTACAGTAGAAAGCAACCTTCAAGGAAGTCATTGAAGATCCTTCCAAGCTTTAGCATCTTAGGTATGGACACTTAGGCTATGTTGGTTTGAATATTTTGTCAAAGAAGGGTATGGTAGGAGGTTTGTAACCAGCCATAGTAAAGCCTAGTAGTAGATGTGAAACCTGCATTTTAGGCAAGCAACATAGGCAACCCTTTCATTTGGGAAATTCTAGAAGGGAAAGAGCACCATTGGAGCTGGTGCACACAGATTTGTGTGGCCCTATGCAGACAATTTCTATTGGTAAGAGCCAATATTTTATAACCTTCATAGATGATTACAGCTGTAAGACATGGGCTTATTTTTTGCAACATAAATTTGAAGCTTTTGACAAATTTGTAGTGTTTAAAGCCTAGGCTGAAAAAGAGAGTGGACATTTTATCAAGATCCTAAGGTTAGATAGAGGGGGAGAGTATACCTCTAATCAATTTGTGAATTTTTGCAAGCAACATGGTATTAAGAAGGAGTTAACAACTTATACTCTGCAGCAAAATGGAGTGGTTGAGAGGAAAAATAGAACCATTGTAGGGATGGTAAGAAGCATGCTCAAAGCCAAGAGACTCCTAGTTGAATATTGGGGTGAAGTTGTAGCAACAACTGTTTATTTGATAAATAGAAGTCATACAAAGGCAATTTTAAACAAGATTCCACAAGAGGCATGGGAAAAATGCAAAAGGATGGTTGAGCACTTAAGAGTGTTCGGATGTGTGGCATATGCATTTGTGCCAAAATAAAAGAGGCAAAAGTTGGATGGCAAGGGTGAGAAGTGCATCTTTACAGGCTATAATGAAGAGTTCAAAGCCTACAGGCTATATAATCCAGTCACCAAGAAAATCATCATCAACAGAGACGTGGAGTTCTTAGAGGATGAGTCATGGCATGGCCTAACAGGTTCTAATAGCTCCCAACAACTCTTGAAAGCTTCGGGTGAAGAAGGAAAAGAGTATGAAGTGCAGCAAGAAGAGCCTACAATCACTCTTGATAGCTCCAGATAAAATCTGGACCACTCCAAACTGCTCCTAACTAGCTCTAGATCACTCCAGACCACTGCACAAACACAGACAAAGAGCTCTAGACAACTCTAGACAGGGTCTGCTCAACAAAGCAGTAGCAATAGTGAAATTTTAGACCCTACTCTCACCTCCCTAATGCCAAGAATGACCAAGAGTCTAAGGGAGATCTACCAAAATGAAAGGTATGATGAAGAATTTGATGAGAGTGTGAATTTTGCATTATTTTCTCATAGTGATCTAATTTATTTTGAGGATGCTGTGAAAAAAAAGAAATGGTTGGAAGCCATGGATGAGGAGATAGATGCAATAGAGAGGAATAGAACATGAGAGTTAATTGATTTTCCTCCCAACATGCAAGTAATTGGAGTAAAATGGGTCTATAAGACCAAAAGCAATGTCAATGGAAGAATAGAGAGGCATAAGACAAGATTAGTTGTCAAGGGACACACAACAATTTGGGAGAGATTATGATGAGACATATGCTCCAATTGCAAGGATGGAAACTATGCGGGCAATCATATAAATTGCAACCCAACACAAGTGGAAGGTGTTTCAAATGGATGTGAAGTCTTCCTTCTTAAATGGAGTATTGAAAGAAGAGGTGTATGTGGAGCAGCCACCTGGTTATGAAGTTCCAAATCAAGAAAACAAGGTATACAAGCTGAAGAGAGCTCTTTATGGGCTGGAGTAAGCTCCACGGGCATGGTGCAATATGATTGACACATATTTGTTGAGCAATGGCTTTAGCAAAAGCGATGGTGAGCCCACTCATATTTGTTGAGCAATGGCTTTAGCAAAAGCAACGGTGAGCCCACTCTTTACATCAAGGTAGCTGATGGTAAGATTTTAATTGTTGTCTTGTATGTTGATGATTTAGTTTTTACTGGGGATGATGATTTACTCATTGCCGATTTTAAAGAGGCCATGAAAGAGAGTTTGAGATAACAGACTTAGGTCTCTTGAGGTATTTTCTAGGCATAGAAGTAAAACAAATGCATGATGGTATTTTTATCTCTAAAGCAAAGTATGCAACAGAGATTTTGAAAAGGTTTAGGATGCAAGATAGCAAACCTACCCCCACACCAACAACCATAGGTTTGAAGTTGAGCAAGGAAGATTGCAATAGCAATGTGAATCTGACCATGTATAAAAGTTTGGTTGAAAGCTTGATGTATTTAACAACTAGGCCTGATATAATGCACAGTGTAAGTCTGGTTTCCAGATTTATGGAGACTCCAAAAGAGTCACATTGGAAAGTGGGTAAAAGAATCCTGAGGTATGTGAATGGAACCAAAGGATGTGACATCTTGTATGGTGCAACAAATGATTTTGGGCTGGTTGGTTACACAAATAGTGATTGGGTCTAGGGAGTGTGGATGATAGGAAGAGCACATCTGGATATGTGTTTCATTTGAGATCGAGAGTCATTTCATGGGATTGTAAGAAACAACCCATAGTTTCCCTATCTATAGTTGAGGCTGAGTATATAGTAGCAAATGTAGCAACATGCCAAACTATTTGGCTAAGGAGGACCTTAGTAGATTTGAAGGAAAATTAAAAGGATGGAACAACTATATTTTGTGACAATGTTTCATCAATAGCTTTGACAAAGAATCTAGTTTTTCATGGAATAAGCAAGCACATTGAAATCAGGTATCATTTCATTAGAGAATTGGTTGAAAAAGGTGAAATGAAAATGAAGTTTTTTAGGTCTGAGTAGCAGCTTGCAAACATTTTCACTAAACCTTTGAGCAGAGATTGCTTCAAACGCCTAAGAAGAATTTTAGGTGTTGTTGATTTGTATGAAGAATGGAGTTTTTTTTATGGCTCAATCAAAGGGGGAGTGTTGGAAATATTAAATATTTTGACTGAGCCTATTCACATGTCAAACTCCTCAGCTATTTACCTACCTGTCAGGAGCTTTCTCTTTTTGAGGATTTTCATCTCTATCTTGCTCCTGACTGCACAAAATTTATTGTGGTAGGAAATTTTGAATTTCTAGAATTAACTATGGTACAGGTAAGTTTGAATTTTGAGAGAAAATTTTTGAATGAAGACAAATAGAAGGAATGTAATAGTTAGAATCTAGAATAGTCAGTTAGTGACATCAACATTTTGCAAGTGATTTGTAAAAGATGAAGTTGTAGCAGCAACAACGAATGTTTTGTGGAAGGAGCAACAGATAGCTCTGACCTGTTCAGTGTTTGCAGGGAGCAACAGATAGCTCCAGATAGCTACAAATTAGCTATAGTGGTTTTAGGGAGTAGTAGATAGCTCCATATCGTTCAGTGTTAGAGGAAGAACAGAGAGCTCTTAGAAGCTCCTGATAGTTCTTTATGTTTGGGTGTAGCTCCAAAATGCTACAAGTCAAGTTTGTAATTAGTAGTTTGTAGTTTCTAGTTTGAAATCTCTTTGTAATGGTTATTTTTTGAGTTAATAGAAGAAGCAAGTTTGCATGCCTAGCTGTGTGTCTCCAATCTATTTTGTTCTTGGTTATTCCACATTTAAGTTTGGTATTCCCTTGTTGTTTGGGAAAACGAAGTAGTAGCTTTGTGTGCATTCTATTTGAATTTCTCACATGGTATCAAAGCATTAAGGTATTTTTAATTTTTTTAGACATAATGCATGTTTTGTGATATGTCCTCATGATCCAGATGTTTCCTGCAGCAACTTCTTGTACTTGTGTAAAAATTTCCTTTGCAATATCAAATTGACCCCTTTCAACAACAGTTGCCCCATGCGTAGCATAAACATTTACGGGTCTTTGTGCCAACACTTTACAATACAGTTCTCTAGCCTTCTCAAGATGTGTTGCCTCATTCTTGAGATCCCTCCTCTCATCGCGAAAAGTTGCAAAGTAATTCCAATTTCCCAAGTGAAATGTCAACATAAGAATTCTTCACATCTGATTCACTTTGTGTGGTTTTGATTGTTTCTTTTTCTTTAAGCCAGTCATTTGTTTTTAGTTTCATGTTGCATATTGGTATGATGTTTATAATCTGCAATTTAGAACGTAAGTTTGCATTTGATAAATTGATTTTAAAAAGAAATGTAGATTGTATTCAAGAGATTGAGTTGTATTTGCTTGAATAGACATTGATGGTGTAGTCTGGTATTTAGTAGGGGAGAGGACCCAATACTTGAGCATGTTTCAATAGTTGTGATAGTAGTTGTTTATATCATGCCCAATATTTTTATCAATATTGGACCAATAGTTGTGACTTTAAACTTGTTAGTGTTGATGATGACTACCCATAATTAAACAAAATATATTCCTTTGATCTAAAAAGCAACCAATCATGTGATTCCACATCAGCGCTCAATAAAACATGTTGTGAATTTGCAAAAGTATTGGTCTCACTTTCTTTTTGGGCTTTTTTGGACACTTTGACAAAAAGCATGCTGATGTGGCATCATATTTGATGATGTGGCCCTGAAACCTTAGTTATAAGCAGGGGACTTTCTAAGTAAGCTGCTGTAAAAAATTGAGAGTGATTTGAAATTTCCATTTAGGATAATTAGAAGCGCGAAGTTAGGGTGCACAACTACTAGGTCCTCTCCCCTAGAGGGGAATTTGTAAATGAATTTCAATCTCTTCAAATATTTTTGGATGCCTTTATTTTTATGTACGCTTTATATTATTGTGGATGGTCTGGTAGTGTTGGAAGTGTACATCATTCGCAGAATTGTATTCATATTTGTAAATGTTGTTGCACACTGATGAAATTATTGCTGGTATTGAATTGTGTCAATGTCAGATCTGAAATGCTGGTTTGGCACATGAAGTTTATTTGTTTAGAAGGGAACTAGAATTTAATTAAGGATTGAGTAGAATTACAACAATTCCCTTTGATAGTTGAAGATACTCAAGTTAATAATTTAAGCAAGTGAAGCTCCTGAAACTTACTTTACATGAGCCACCTTTGTAGCAATAAGAAGTTAGTTAGGTTGTCATACACCACATTGTAGTATCAAACCTCCTTTATGGGCACTGTATGATTGTGAAGTTTGCGTTCTGTAATAATCAACATTTAAATTATGATTCTGCCCCTTTATTAGCTTGCGCAACAGTTTATAATTCTCTTTGAATATTGCGGTGACCTTCAAAGTATGGCTGTTGAATATATATACATTTGTTAGCAGTGATAGTAGTTTGCAAACTCAAATATGTATCTCTTCAATGGAAATTAGATTTAATCTCTTGTCTGATCATTCTTAAAGTTAAATACTTTTCTATGTTAAGAAGTACGAAAGCCCATTATTTATAAATATATATTTAAGTGCTGACCAATTTTTTTGCTAACAAACATTATTATTTGTATTTACGTTTTCCCTCCTTTATTATTTCTTTATTGTGAATATTGGATGGTTAATGAAAATATGTTATTTAAGAACCAATCTTTTACAAAGGTCGTCATCATCATTAATTAAGAATGAGAAGTTCACTGTAATTATTCTGTTTGGTTAAATCCAACTAAATAGTTTAGTTAATTTCGGTAAAATTTATATTTGGTAATAAGTTTCATAGAGTAGGACTCGTAATCTGGTGTAACTCAAACAAGGGAATAATAATAATGCATATTTTAAACTTAAATAATCTAAGTGCAAGTAATTTATTTCTTTCATATATCCCAATTTATTGATTAGTTCTTTGTTTTAGGCAATTTGTAGGATTTTATTAAGTAAAGAGGTGGAAGGGAATTACAAATTAGATTACTTGAGCTCAATGCAATTTGCTATTTTTCTCTCTAAATCAAAGTAAATAGATATACATTGTTGTTTTAAGAATAATTGAACTAGTCTAGCATTAAATAGGGAAAAATCAAAAGCTAACCCTAATTAGCATAGAAGTAATTATAGGTTGGTATTGTAGGAAACAATGAGCATATGAAAAAAATATGTTAAGGAAGAATTTGCATTTCCACAATCCCAGATATGACAAGAATATGGGTCAATAACAAATACCCATTTGGGTAATTTCAACATAGACACATTCATGGCCATAATTAGGCCACTTAATGCTACGCCTCATGCATAGAACATTGGGGAATGGATTACATAAAGTAGCAAGTTTTCCACCAGCTATGGATGCTCCAAAAATAGTACTAGAATATATACATTTCTACAATGAAATAAGGAAAATGGTATTGAATGAAGGAATGGTGTACACAAATCTAACTCTAGAGGGTATTGCTTATGAATTTGGGATTCCCATCTTTTAAACAATGAGCCGAATAAATATTGTAGAAGTGGCTAAATCATATGCAACCTCATAACACAAGAATAAAAGAACAATATTACTAATATGGTATAAAGAAGATGAGAGACCAAAAGCAGTTTCAAAAATTCCCAAAACCCTCTACATGCATGATTTTCAATGAGATATACACAAAATTATGATAATGTTGAATATAATAGTAGTTTCATGAAATGTAGGGAAGTTTGATCCATGGATGCATAAGATAATTAAGCATGTGAAGAATGGAATGACTCAAATTCACTAGTTGAAGGCCATTGGTGATTTCCTACATGGTTAGATGACAAAATTTTTATAACCAGGGTTTTCCACATGTCTTCTTATGTTATTTACTCATGTGTAGTAAGGGATAATTCACAAGGTCTGAATAAGGTAAGAGTATTGGGAAATAATTTAAGTCAAGTGTTGGTATACCAACATCACCCTCAAATAACAATTAAAGAATAATTCAATCATTATAGGAGGGTCATGAGTAATTCTTTATGAAATTGGTGAGAACCATAGAAGGTGATAAAGCAAAAAGAGTCTTTGTGGATGCACAAAGTTTGATTAGATATAATGATTATTGGTACATCTAGTTTTAGAAGTTCACTTACATCAGGGTTGAAGGATTCAACGGTAGACCCTATATGATACCCAAATATCCAATAGAAAAAGTGGTGCTATTGGAGTTTTCAAGACAAGTTATTGAATCCTATGAGGCCTTATTTTAATCTCACAGGAGAGAACAAACAAAGTTCCCTATCTATATGGGATGGTATGAATGTAATTCATTAAAGATGCTAAAGGGGCATAAAAAATTTATTAGCCCTTAGATTGTAAGTATTTGAGTTGGCAAGGCCAAAATATGACCTAGTAGGACGACTTCACAAACAAATCAACAAGGAGATAGTTCATGAACCTCACATGGAGGATTTTTGGAATGTTTGTGAAGATGAGCACGAAGTTAGGAAGAGGTCATATCAAATATTAATTTTAAATTAGATGAATAATCTAGGAACTCATGACGTCCACCTCAAGTAAAGGATGATGATGAAGATGTCCTAAATCAAGTATATGAAGCATAACACATTTTTGATCAACCTATTCAAGATCTAGATTGGATAGAACCTAAGGTAACTTCAATAAAGGTTATAATGAAGCCAATCATAGCTTCTAGTCAAATATGCATAGATAGGTATATTCAAAATATGAGGTCAAAAGGAATTGTAATTACCTACCCAAAGGAGAGTAGGAAGAGGAAACAAAAATTCACAGAAGAAGAAGATTGTGATGACTTTATGGGAGAGAAAATAAAATTAGTAGAAGCTAAAGCTATTGAGACTGATAATGAAACAAGTGTAGAAGCATAGGGCCAATGGGTCTCAATAGAAGTGAAACTAGAAGATCCCAATAAGGAAGTAAGGGCAATCCCAATCAATTTTATTGGGAAACCAAGAGGAAGAATGGTTGGATCTTCGTCGTCATTTTTTACCACAAGCAAAACTCGTATCATATTTACAATCCTCTAGTCAAAAAGTGTATGCAAGAGGAAGATCAATGAGAGGTTTAATTTCTCAATCAATTGTAGCTATGTTCGCTTCTCCACCTTTAGTAGAAACATCAGTTATGATGCAAACCATGGGATAAATCAATCCACCAACTGAAGTTGAAGAAGAAGGGGTTACAATGGATAAGATTATGAAAGAAAGGGAGAGGTTGGATAAGATAATACATGAAGATAAATAATAATAGGCTATAACACCTCCAAATCCATTAGTTGTGGCAAGTGAGCAGAGAGAAGATAAAATTTCTTGTATTATTTCAAAAGATCCAAAAACAACATTACCAGATCCAATTGAGGAAAGGGGAAATGCTTTAGAAATAGGAGTAATAGAAGAAGAGAAGGGTACTAATTCCCCAGTTTACCTTGAACCGAAAGTTGAGATTGAATATAACCCATTCCTCTTGAGGAAATAGAAGAACCATCACAAGATGAGCCTATCATTGTTGAGATGGTTGAAGACAATATCAAGATCATATTATAAAGGATGATACTCCTTTAGAGAATTCAATAGAGTCTTAGGAAGATGAAGAGGTAAGTTTTCTTCAATCTTCTTTATCCACCATAGTCTCACATGAAGAATAACAAGATAGTGAAGATGTTAAATTTTCATAACCTCTAGAACAAACAGTGCTTGAGGATAAATTAGAAGAGTTGAGCAAAGGTGAACAAGAAGAGAAAAAGATGCAGAGGAAGAAGACATGATTGAAAGAATACCTCAAAAGAAGGTATGATGGAAGAAGTCTCGAAAAATATAGAGAATCAAGAAGGGGAAAATGTTGTATTAGAAGAAATAAAACAAGGATAAACTTCTAAAGTGTAGATAGAGAAAGTAATTGAAGAAGGTCCCTAAGAATAAAAAATAGGTGATGATATTCATGATTGGTTAGCACAACAATTATAGCCACTAATGCAAGTGCAGTTTGTTCCTTTGGATTTCTAGAATATAATGCGGGAGATAGAGATCCCTAAGCTTAAGGTAAAAGCCAAAGCTAGGTGCATGATAAAGATAAATATAGATGGGGAAAAGATAGTACAAGTTGCTATGCTTGTAGGAGATAAGTACAAGAGTGAAGTGACTATCCAAGATTACCAAGTATCAACAATAAACATTGGACACACTTCATGGGAGAAAAATATAGAGGAAATGAAGATTAATCTTGAAACAACTACTTTCCATTTGAGAAAGGAAAATAAGAAGAAGAAAGAATTAAAAGAGCGACTTTCTTAGTTACAAATCTTTCTCAAAGAAGTGGCTCAACCAAGGTAATGCCTAGTAGAGTTACCTCCTAATCTAATATTAATGTCCAAAGACCAAGTAGACACCATTGAGAATGTAAATCGTACGGCAATTGTGTTGGATGAACGGATGGGAGACATGATTAAACAGGGGGAAGAGACAATAAAATAGACTATTAGGAAATATAAAGAAGTTGACCAATGGGATAAAAAGGTTAGAAAATTAAAGATGGATTGTGAAGACCACTTGGTGCAGAATGACATAGTTACAAACAATGATAATGATACAAAAGATGGAAAATTAGCAACTACTACAAAAGAAGCTGGTGATAGATGAGGATATCCCAAGGTTGAAAACCTGAAAACTTCAGTTTTAAAAATGGGAGAAAGAGTTAGTACAGGAATGCAAATAATAAATGGAAGCTCTCTTCAAGTTAACTAAAAGGATGGTTGACAAAGACCTTATGCTTATTGACACCCTTACTCAAGAGCCAAATGATAAGGATAATTTGGGACAAGAGGATGTGGAGGTAAACAAATTTAAAGGTCTATTTATAAAAGTAATAAATAATCACGTATCTCATATGAATAAGGAATCAATGGATGATGTAATCAAGTTCAAGAACTTGATTACAAAATATGAAAGAGATACGAGGGATAGGAATGATGAAATAAAGAAGATATCAGAGATATATGCTCAGGAAAAGTTCAAGTGGAACCTCTCACAGAACATTCCCAGGGAGGACATGAATAAAGTTTTGATGACATTCAACAAATACCGATTTAGGATAGGAAGAGATGCTCTTGTTGAAGAAGTATTGGATCTATGCGAATGAATAAACTTCATCCTCAATTCTGTGGGAGTCATATGGGATGTTGAAAAGTGCATACCCAATTAAAGACCCGCATGCAGATATGAACCTGATGGTGGAACTTATACACTGCATTGCAAAGATTTTGAAGCATGTTGGAGCTGATGCAATTTTGAGTGAAGCTGAAGGAGCATGTGAGGAAGGAGTAAATATATGATAAGGGTCGACTGAATCTGGGTGGTGAAAAATGAATTGAAGGTTGTCACCAAGATTTAGTCAACTACAGGGATATTTGACCAAGTTAAAAAGTATCCAAAATTTTGGAAAGGGTAATGGACAATCAATAATGACAGAGTCTTGTAAGGGAAATTTGATCAATTCTTCAGAATCTGTCTGCTAATATCCCATGTGTAAAAGATATTTTCCATCCACGTGTCAACTATTGATTCCATTAATTTTGTTTTTCCATGTGATTTTTTGTAATCTCTGCCTTAGTTCTTTAAAAGGCGGCAGGTTATCTCATTGTAATGATAAAAAATTATTGAACTAAATAGAACTGGAATTGAGGAATAGACAATATAGCTTTTATCTCATGTTTTTGTTCACTTTTAGTAAATAATTGTGCATTTTATGAAGAATTATAAAGCTGAAGTAATTCAAAGGTCATTCCTGATTGTATATTCTACATGACTGTAAGTTGTTCATATTGTGGAATAATTAAATTGTTGTAGCATCTTTGGGTGCATTTGAAGCTATTTTGCTTGTGAATGGTTAATTTTCTTCAAACTCTTGCATTGTTCTATACATAGTTGTGAGATAATCTGGTGAAGTACAAATAGTTGCTACTTTAGTTTGCATTTCTTTCAATGTGTATTTTTGTGACACCTGAAAAATCATAAATCTCTTAAGCTTTTCTCTATCTTACTTTAATCTTTTGTGATTTATTTATCAAAGATTATTTGGAATAATATATATGGAAATTAATTGTTGTAAAAGGTGAAGTATAATTGAATATCAAATTCAACTCTAGTAAATCAAAATAACCATATGTAAGGTCCTTGTGTAAAAATATTACAAAACAACAAACCTTGAGTGAACCTAGTGAGTTAAGACCTAGCATTCTTGAGCCTTGAGATAAATAATACCTAAAGGAGTTAGTAATATTTCAATAAAGATAGGTTCTATTGTTCAAAATCTACTTGTATGTTGTGTGACTAACACCATCATCAACATATTAAAACATCACCATTTATTCCTACCGAATGATCAAGTAGCCATCCACCTATTGGAGATGAAGAATTGATCCTCTTTGCTCAATTGGAATGATTTGTTTTACGGATCTATGACAATTGCATTGAATGCATAACAATTACAATTAAAGAAATCCAAATTACTTAATCAAAATTAACACACGAACATGATTAAATAAATGGAAGTAACAAAGTGATGAAATTCAAAATGAGAGAAAAGAGAGAGAGAACACAAAAAAAATTGATAACAAAGCTCATCGTAAGAGCGACTACGTCTTCGGGCCCCTCTCAAATGATTGGACCGATCCGATTAATTCTCTAGAATAACGGTTACAAAATCTGACATAGGTTCTCCCTGGTACAAAGAAATTTTGAAAAACTCCCCCAAAGTGCGCAAGAACAATCTCCTTGAAAGCACGGGATGAAAGCAAAATTTTACCAAGATAATTCTCCCAAGTCACCACTTAGCCAAACTCCTAAGCTACCCCCCTTTTTATACAAAAAAATTACTCAATTTGGTGTATAACCAAATGATTTTACCACATCTCCCATATCCCCCATTTTTACATAAAATCTTCAAAATAACCTCCTTTTACATATAAAAATCATTTTAAAAATCCCCTAATATCATTTGGTTTTATTTGCCACTTAATTTTGTCATTTTCACAGGCTTTATCATTTTAGGAGATTATTTTGATTTAGTGGTTAAGTTTTTTTTTTTCAAAATATAGGGATATTTGTGAAATTAAGGGGTATGCAGTTTTTATGTTTTAAAAAAATCAAACTAACCCCCCATATATCTCATAGTCACATGGTGGCTT
>VDFB02194468.1:0-19023 GCA_007258455.2 Sequoia sempervirens | reverse complement strand
AATTTCTGTGGGTCCCTCTTTTGAACCCCTTAATCTCAACCATTTTCAAAATAAATTAGTAGTTTATAAAGTAGACTCGGAGCACTACTATCCTTGTTTTTGTTGCATCTCAAAATTTTGAGTGTAACTATACTCAATTTCACGTCCAAGGTTAGTATTTTCTGATTTCAGAAAAAAGTGGCCACTTAAGCCCCATTTTTGGCCCCCCATCTTTTTGCACTTACCCTTATTTAATTGGTCGAATTTGATGAAAAAGTGAATAATGTCGTATTATTTAATTAATAGTAGAAACAAGGTTTTTTGCACTTTATTAAATAAATGAAGTTTATTTAATTAGTCAAAAATGATGAAAAAGTGAATTAATTAAATAATGTTGTATTAATAAATTGATAAAGGAAATTAGGGTTTTTAGTGCTTTTGATGTGAAATGCAGTGATGTTTGATGATAATGACGCCAATGATGTGAAAATGTCATTTAATATGTGTGATAGGTGTTAAGTCAATTTTGCATGTGTATATTTTTCCCCTCTTTGAGACAAAGTACAGGTTGCTTTGTTTCAAATATTCGATATTAAGACCAATATTTTTAAAAAAATTATGCTCCACTATGCCCCGACGTTCAACGAAATGATGGTAGGACTCTGTGCTGCCCCCTCGAGAGGTTGGCTGAAAATTTTGATTTTGAGGTCAGGCTCACGACACTATTCTATTTTAGTTTAGATGTGTTTAGGACAAAAACTTAAGTCTATAGGTCCCTTGTTTCTCATTGAAACATTCATGAGAGCTCCTATTTTAAATGTAGGAAGGTTCCCTAATTAAAAATTAGGGTTTCCTAGGTAAAAAATAGGGTTTTTGAGGATTAAAATAGGTAATTAGGGTTCTAATTACCTCATTTACATTTTGAGCCTATAGTGAATTCTTGTCTCTAGATTTTCCATTTTGTTAGTTGTCGAGGAGAAATGCCTAGGACTCAGGGAGCCCCACATCGTTCTGACTTGGTTCAAGAGTTTGGATAGCTCACAGGCATTGGTGACTTGGTATGTACCCTCTTCTCATTTTCATCTTGTTATGTTCTTGTAATTTGTGTACGAAGTTCCCTAAGTCAAAAGCTTAGTTTTTAGTTTTTCAGCACACTTGCATTGGTTTCAACACATTTGTCTTTTTGAAACTGGTGCTTTTGCAAAATTTCAATGCACTTGCTTTAAGTCTATGCCTTTGACTTATCTTTTTTCTTCTGAATCTCACATTTGCTCTACTTTTTCGCTTTTGATTGCTAGGTTATGTTTTATGTGCCTTTGTGATAGATTTGTGCTTTTGAGTAAAATTTGTGCTTTTGCATCTTTGTGCACTTGCTATACTTTCTCGCTTTTGCAAGATTTTCCTTGCACTTGCCTTTTATTCTCACTTTTTTTTGAAATTCCACCACTCTTGCAAAAAGTTCCTCACTTTTTAATTTTTGGAAACTAAGTTTCTTTTCATCATTTTTGTTTCATTTTTCAAGCTCAGAGAAAAACCCTAACATCGTGGGTTGAAATGATTGCAGGTGGTCCTTAAACCACTACAACCTAGCTGGGAGAGATGACCTCATGACCTATTTGATCTGATTTCCCACTTTGATTCTTTGGAGCAAGATTTCCTAGATGCGGTTGGGCTTCATTATATTTGTTATATGCCTCCCATTCGATCTCACACAATGATGATGACTGTGCTCATGGAGTGGTGGCATTAAGAGAATTTATCATTCCATTTACCTATAGGAGAGGCCACCATTACACTCAAGGACATGTGGAGGATTCTCCACATTCCTATCCATAGTGAGCTTGTGACATACCATGTTTGATAGGGTACCCGTGTCATGCGACGTGTGTTGGGTGTCAGACACTTGGAGGTTTGATAGTCCGCGATTGATTTGTTTGAGTTTGTTGGTAGTGCAGACCCTATTTCCCTTATTCTTTGTGGTTTGATTTTGGGACTAGTTGTTCTTGATAAGAGAGTTCATAAGTTCTTTGTTGGATGGCGTATTTGTACTCAGGGCATGTTTGAGCATGGGACTAGATATGCTTGGGGGTCTGTGTCTTCTCACCCACCTCTACAGAGATATGCATGAGGTTGCATATTGAGGTGGGAAATCCATTTCTGTCGGTGTTTCTCTCTTACATGTATAGGCTTGGGAGCACATTGCAGTGATGTGGCTTGATGGTATATAGGATCATGTTGATGGTGATACATACTCCTATCGATATGGAGACTTTCTTCATTATACCTTGCTTGGGGAACTTCCATACTAGCACGGTGTGTTTGATGACATGCTAGGTTTTATTTAGAGGCCTTATATGGATTGTGATACATGACCAGAGGACCAGGAGCAACTAGTGTACTATTAGTAGACTATATGGTTGATTGGTCATTCTCATTCTCTTCTAGAGTGACAATAACCTGATAGAGTATGTTGATAGTTTGGGGAGAGACAAAGTCGATTTCTTGATACATATGAGGCTCGATTTAGTTGGATCACCAAAGAGGTCCATGTATGGGGTCATTTGGTAGACAAAGATGTTATTGCTACGTTCAAAGCTCTTGCCTTAGTAGGATAGGGTTGGACAATGTGTCCAGTAGATCCAGGTACCACTCCTGATTTTGATTAGTGGTGGGCATGACGTGTGCCCTTGTGATTTATAGATCTTGACGGTGATCTCATCATTACAAGTCAGCACTGTTGTGTGGTCTCACAACATGCCCCATTTTTCCCCTTGGAAAAATCTGGACCCCCTTTTTTTCCTTTTCCCTTTTGCCTCCGCTTGCTTTGGCTTGGTAAAATGCAGGTTCCATTTTTTTTCAGTCTACTCGGTCTTTGTTTTAATCCTTATTCTTTCCTGGATTTGGTGTTTTGGTCTTTTCATGAAGTTTTAATATTTTGCTGGAAACCGAAATCCCAAAGTTGTTGCGGTTGCATCAAAGAAAGTTGTATCTTCATTTGGTCCTAGTCCCACCCGATAAGTTGTTAGCCGAAATTTTTAATCTTGGTGGTACCTTTTCTTGTATCGAAGTCTGATTGTTGCTATTTCATTGTCTTTTAGTCTGAATTCGAAAACTGGAGGTTCTGTTATGAAATATTTTGATCCCTTTTGAACCTAGTTCTCGGTAACTTCTTTGTTTCGATTTTCTTTAAAGCTTGGAGGTAAGTGCCCTGGTCCATGGTATTTTTTTTCAAAATTTTGTATCAGAAGTTCTAACCCTGGTGATCATTGATCACATACCTTAAAGGATTTTTTCCTCACAAAAACCAAAGTGACACTAGAGTGCCATGTAATATCTTCATGTCATCTTTCTCCTCTATTAGCGAGCCCACACATAGGTGTTTGTAATTTGAACACTAATTCATAGTGATTGCACCTTTATTCAAGAAATTAATGCATTATAAATGGTAATTAATGAAGGTGGAAAACTACTCATGTTCTTGGCACCACCTCAAGCACGCAATTTCTTCTATAACACTCCACTTTGCGTCATGCTATAACTTTGCAAAGGACATTGAATAGACAAAATAATATTGGTGTGCAAGGAAAGGTAAATTTTGAGACACTAAGAACACAATTGCCAAGGGTTTTGAGGCTTCATTATGAAGAGATTGTCATCATCAACCAAAACCAGGTATGTTTCGAATAACCAAAATTTTGTTTATGATTTTCACGCACGAAAATATCAAAAATGGTGTTTCCCTTTGAAAATTGAAATGTTGATTGTTTTTTATTTAAATTTAACCGAAAGGTGAACTAAAAGTTTTAAAAAATTGTAATAAAATTTGGTTAAATTTAACCCTAACTCGCACACAAGACACACATTTGAAAATGTAGAACAAACCAGTAGAAATAAGTACTTCTGAAGCAAAGATAGAAGATGAATTTAAATACTATAGTTCACAAGCCATACCAATTGATGTGGTAGTTATGGATACTCATATGGAGTGGTCTTCTGATGTTGAAATTCACACTCAAGTATGACAAGAAAATGCTTCTTAGTGAACTAAAAATGTTATAGAAAATGGTTTATCTTTAGTAGGAGGGTTTTGAATAGCAATGGAGGCCCTTGAATTGGTCATGGAATGTATAAATCATTATGACCCAAACAACAAAATTATTGAGAAGGAGAGAAGAATTTATGCAGATCTCTTCGAGAAAGGAATTACATACGCATTTGGGCTCCCTATATTCACTAAGATGTACAACATTGATATGAGGGAAAAGGCCAAACTTACTTCCAGCTGAGGAGCCGCAATGTGAGATTTGCAATACACAATGTTGTCAAGAGAGCCACCAGGCAAATAGACAAAAGTGTAATCCTAAGGTCTATGTTCAACCAATTTTCAAGATGCTATAACTATGTTGAGCGGTGATAGCTAAGTAGATGCTAGTAAATTTGGAACCCCAGATAAGCTATGATAATATCTAGATTGATGGAAAGTCCAAACAATATCAAAGCCACAGTGACAAGTTGCAATTAATCTGATAAAGGAATTTCCCAAAACTGTGACATGTTTTTATATGTCTTCATATGATTTATTCCTACGCCTATAAGGGAAAAAAGTTGATAGATAGAGGAGTAGGAAATAGTTTAATATATGCTCATTTACTCCTCCCAAATCACTATCCATGGATACAAAAGAGCATTACAAAAAGTTGATGACATGTTTCTTCATGAAGTTGGTCTAACAATGGAAGGTGACAAATCCAAAAGATTGTCCTTGGAAGCACAAAGTGTTATTAGATCGATGGGAGGCTAGTATATTCAATTCCCCACTTACTCATACTTTAGAGTGGAAGGGTATGATGGACATCCTTTCATGATGCCCAAGTATCCTACAGAAAAAATGTATTATTAGAATTGGTGATATAGTTAAAGCTATCTCAAGCTCTTTATAGCCATGATCGTAAGAAGGATTCTTTCCAATTTCCCATTGTGATAGGGAATTATAAATGCAATGCAATCAGAGAAGCTGACTTGTGTGAAGAAGAATTGAAAACATATAATTTTGAATATTTCCCAGTCTAGAGGATGTATTATGATCTTGAAGGGAATATTGCAAAGAACATAGCTGGTTATCATGCTCATGTCCAACACCTAGAGGATTATTGGCTAAATTGTGAAGATGAGCATATAGTAAGGAAAAGAAAATATGAAAGATTGCCACTAGAATCTGCTCGGATTCTTATGCTTCATGATATTCGAGATCAGTTTGAAAAGGGTGATGGTGAAGTGTTGATTAAAGCTTATAATGAAGACAAGGTGTATGATGAACCTATCGCATACCCAAACTACAAAGGCAAAGAAATGACATCAATTGAAGAGTTCTCTACACCGGTTATATTAAATACTAAACATTGGATACATTATTTTTGTTAAGTTTTAAGTGAAAAAGGAATTGAACCCACATACTCACAAGATAAAATAAGGAAACAAAGGAATGAAACTACATTTGAGAGTAGGAAACTTGCTAAGAAGACTATTAAGACAACTGCTGGTATAAGAATTGAAGAGGAAACCCCTAAGGCTTCAAGCCAAGGAACTTCACTAAAGCCAACTGGTAAGCAAAAAGATGTCTTGTCAAGTAAAGTTAAACCAAAAGTAAAACCTGAAGGTGCACCTTCCTCTACAACAAAACCAAGGACTAAACCTACTATTGATGAAGAAGCAAGGACAACAAAAAATATTGGTACACAAACAAGGTCTACATCTCAAAGAGCTGTAGCATTGTTTACTTCACCCCCTTCTATTAATATGGCTAGTATGAAATAGGAACTAGGAGGAACTCTTGTGGTTATGGATGGAATTTCTGAGGTAGATGAAGCCAAAATTAATGAACATATTGATAAATGGGGAGTCATGTGGGAGAAGGAAAAGGAAAAGAAGTCTAAGGATAAACCAATGGTACAACCAATAGTAGGAGAAATTATAGACATAAGGTCCACTCCTATAAATGTTGAAGAAGAAGAATTCATACAAGGAACACTTGCTTGAGAAGCTGGGAACCTTGATGTTCTTGAGATGGAAACAGGGGAGACTGCAGGGCAGGATCCTATTGATGAAATAGTTATTGAAGATACCTTCGATTCCCAATCTTTGCTTGGGAATGATCCAAATGATAATAAATAACCACAGGTCTTTAAAAAAATCAAAGGAGGGTTGGGTTGAAGTTGAGAATGAAGAAACTACATAGGTTTTAGGTGATAAAGTTGAAATTGAAGAAAATCTTGATGTGATAGGATACAAGGAATGTGATGTCCCAGGAGATGATGTTGAAAACCTCACTAGACAAGAAAATATAAGTCTCCAAATAGAAGAGACTGTGTAAAACCCTAGTAATCCAGAATCTATGCCAGAAATTGTTGAAGGGATTCCTATTTCAGAGGACACAACAAATAAAGTTGAAGAAGAGAAGAATTTCTTGAATCAACTGGAAACTAGGAACAAAGGAATGTTACAAAGGTAGAGCGCAATGATGATGCACCTGATTGGTTGATCAGGGAATTGGCCTCCCCAGTGGAAGTAGAACTAGTGCCTCTAGATCTTAACAATTTTATACAAGAAGTAGATACTCCTAAGCCTAGGCACAGAGCCAAAGTGAAACATGCCATACAAAATAATGTAGATGGAGACATAACAATTCATATAGCTACCCCAATATCTAATAAAGATAGACATGATATAATGCCCAAGGAGTATAAGGTAACAAGTATCAATCTTGGAAACTCATCCTGGACACAAGAGCTAGAAGAAATAAAGATGAATTTGGATGCAACAATTGCCAGGGTGTAGAAGAATAAAAAGAAGAAAAGAGAGTTGAAAGAATGGATTGCTAGCCTATAAAATTTAATAAAGTCATTAACCCTATCTGGTCAAGAACAAACTGAATTTCCCCAAAATCTAATACTAATATCACAAGAACAGGTGGATGCAATTGCAACAGTTTGCAATAAAATGAATGTATTTGAAGAATGAATTCAGTATTAGGTGAGACAAGGAGAAGAATATATTACATATGCAATAGGGAAGTATAAGGAAGCATATCATTAGTCTCAAAAATCTAGAAGATTTGAAGGTGAATGCAGGTTTCAATAGGAACAGGTTGATACTGAAAGGCGAGATGTTAAAATTGTCATACAAATAGATGTCCAAGAATTGATAAGAGAAAATATAATTTCAGAACAAGAAGTTCCATTGCCTTAAAAATGGAAGAAACAATTGAAATGGGAAGGTGACACACTGACACAATGTATTGAAGGATTTGAAAAGGTCATCGAGAAATGTAGTAAGCTGCTTGACAAATATCAAGATTTTATTGAAATGTTAGCACGTTATGATTGTGATCACCAAACACTAGGACAAGAGGGTAAAGAAGTGAAAACCTTGAAGGAATGGATTGAAAGGTTAAATAAAGACCCTATTCAATTGTTAACTTGGGAGGTAATTATGAAATCATACGGTGCAGGAACACTATAACCAGATATGAATCAAAGAAAGTATAAAGGAATGCTAGTATACTCTAGATGTTAGAAGAATACACTAGGCTCAAGTTCAGTTGGAAGGCAATAAAAAGAATTTCAAAAGAGCGTATGCACCAAATATTGAATGCTTTTTGACAATATCAACTAAAGAAAAGTGAAGAAAAGAACCCAAAGCCTGAGCCCTAAATGATAAAAGGAAGTATTAGATATTAGATACCAAAAATGTCATAGAAATATTTTTGTTACAATTGATTTTTGCAGGATGTTCCTAGTCTCGTTGGATGTTTCCTATCCAGTATTCTAAGGGATTTTGATAGCCTTGATTTATGTGGAGTATTGTGTACCAGAGTGCGAAAGTGAAATGTGTTGTTGCCAAAAAAGTCAAAGCTTTGACTTCATCTAGAAGATTCTGATGATAGATGGCGTATGCCACTTGCTCAATTTTAATTTGTTATTTCTGATTCTCTGGATAAACTTTAAGTTTGGAATTTTGAGGCCTTGTTCCTATAAAAGGCCATTTACTGCTTAATTTTTATTTTAAGTTCAGAATTTGTGGATGTCGGAAGATCCAAAACTTCTCAAAGTTTTGTTCTTTTTTCCTATTTTCTGAATCATTCTGGTCTAAAAAAATGTGTGCACATAGAATTTAATTAATATTAAATCTAATTTGATAGCTACCTATCTCATGAATCTTTTTAGTTGGTTTTATTAGTTTAGTCGAACAACATTGTGTGTTGCACCATTTAAGGGTGCATGTAGAACCTACTCGGTGTCCAAACTAAAACCCCTCTCTTTAAAAGCTCACACCATTGTATATGTAGCTGTGAAGCAATATGGTGAAGTATAAAGAGGTTTTCTCATACCTTGAAGTAAACCTAGTACGGTCAAGACTTGACTACCAGAGACTTGGGATTGTACTAAGCCAACATTTTTCCTACCATACATACCCCCCTTTTAGGTTGCCTTTGGTTAATATCTTTCAAGAAGTATAGGCTCTTCTCAGTTTTTCTGTGAGGAATTTATCTGCATTGTTGTTGTGGGTGACATCGTTGTCAACAAGAACTGGTGCTAGAAGGAGGGGATTATTTTTGTTCTTTTGGTTTTGTTAGGTTTTAAAATGGATTTCCATAGAGTCACTAGATCTCAATCTAGTGATCCTCATGTGACTTTAGTTGAGCTTAGTGGTCAAACGCCATCTATACCTCAAAAATTATGGAAGTATAAGTGTAAATTTTCAAAATTTGACTACTATAACACCACCACCCCCCCCCCCATAGTGATGGATTTCTTTAACACAAGGCCATTGATTCATTTTTCTATGTAGAATGATCTACCTAAAAATCCCAATAAGTTGTGTCCTAAATATTACCTTCACAAAGATGTAGAGGAATATATTAGTATCTTTAAGGACACATGTTTTAGAGCAAGAATTCAACATGAAGATGTCGTATGTAGGTTGTTCCTATACACCTTAAGCTATGAAGTTTATCAGTTGTATATCAACATACCTTGTAATTCTATTAGATCATGACAAGATATGGAAAGTCAATTTTTTGGCCAGATTGAGAACACCAATTGACCTTGCTTTGTTGTATCATCAATTTTCTCAAATCAAGAGGTTCAAAGGAGAACTTATAACTTCCTTTAATGATAGATTCCAAAAGGCTTATTCTAGGCTACACTCACCTTACATAGTGGATAATTTTCCTACTATTGCAGTTTATTATACAACAGTAGATCCTTTAACTGCTATGTTTGTAAAGTGATGGGAAAATCCTCTTACTACTCTACCCGAAGCCTATGCCGAAGCTGTAAGTGTAAATTTAGAAATGAAACACCTCATAAATGGATCATCTACAAATGGCGAAAATGGATTGAATAATTATCCTATCCCGAGTGTAAATGGAGTCCCTTTAAATCATCCCATGACTCCTAACGTTTATCCTTTAGTGGTCCAGAATGGGACATTTCCTCAAAATACTTTTTTTCAACTAGGAAATAGTCAAGCTTTAGTCCCTCACCCTGGTCCAGCTATCATGAAGCTGAATCCCAATGGAAATTCTTTATTCTCGCAAACTCAAGAAAATCAGAATGTCAAAATTTTAGATGATATGGAAGACATTAAAGAGATTATGGCTCAACTCAAAAGGTTAACTAGAGAGGTTACGTAACTAAAAAATTAAAACTTTTATGCTCAAAATAACAACCAAAATTCACAAAATCGAGTGTATAACACTCCCAGACCACATAGACCTTGGAATACACAACCAAACAATGGAGGAGTATCAATACCTTTAGATAACACTAATCCTTTAGATGAAAGATCCATGTCAAAAGTGAATTTAGCTGATCTTGCGATGAATAATTGGTGTAGAATTCATAATAGAAATACTCATGTTGAAGTAGATTGTTCACAATTTAAAATTTCTTCAAATATTTTTCTAGCTGCTACACATTATAATGAACAATGTGACTCCCATCCTCCCAATGGAAATGATTTGATTCTAGTAGGATATGAATTTGCTCTAGTTCTTGAAAGTTCTGAATGTGTTAAACCTTCTACTATTGTCACAAGTTACACTCATGAATATGAAGGAGAAAATTCAACAATGACTTTAGAAACATATATGTTTCCTTATCATGCTCATGTCCATCACCTAGAGGATTATTGGCTAAATTGTGAAGATGAGCACAAAGTAAGGAAAAGAAAATATGAAAGATTGTGACTAGAATCTGCTCAGATTATTATGCTTCATGATATTCCAAATCAGTTGGAAAATGATGATGGTGAAATGTTGAGTAAAGCTTACAATGAAGACAGGGTGTATGATGAACCTATCATAGACCTGGACTATAGAGATGAAGAAATGACATCAATTGAAGAATTCTCTACACTAGTTATATTAAATACTCAACATTGGATAAATGATTTTTGTAAAGTTTTAAGTGAAAAAGGAATTGAACCCACATAATCACAAGATAAAAGGAGGAAACAAAGAAATGAAACTGCATTTGAGAATGGGGAACCTGCTAAGAAGGAGAGGAAGAATAGTAAGACAATTGATGGTATAAGAATTGAAGAGAAAACCCTGAGGCTTCAAGCCAAGGAGTTTCACTAAAGCTAGCTGATAAGCAAAAAGATGTCAAGTCAAGTAAAGTTAAACCGAAAGTAAAACCTAAAGGTGCATCTTCCTCTACAACAAAACCAAGGACTAAACCTACTATTTATGAAGAAGCAGGGACAACAAAAAATATTGGTACACAAACAAGGTATGCATCTCAAAGAGCTGCAACATTGTTTACTTCTCCACCTTCTATTAATATGGCTACTGTGAAACATGGACTAGGAGGAACTACTATGGTTTTGGATGAAATTTTTGAGGTAGATGAAGTTAGAATTAAAGAACAGATGGATAAATGGGGTTCCATGTGGGAGAAGGTAAAAGAATAGAAGTCAACACTTGCTTCAGAAGTTGGGAGTCCTGATGTTCTTGAGATGGAAACAGGGGAGACTGCAGGGCAGGATCCTATTGATGAAATAGTTATTGAAGATACCTTCGATTCCCAATCTTCGCTTGGGAATAATCCAAATGATAATAAATAGCTGCAAGTCTTTTAAAAAATTAGAGGAGGGCCGGGTTGAAGTTGAGAATGAAGAAAATACACAGGTTTTAGGTGATAAAGTTGAAATTAAAAAAAATCCTGATGTGACAGGATATAAGGAAAGTGACATCCCAGGAGCTGATGTTGATCACCTAGCTAGACAGGAAAACATAAGTCTCCTAATAGAAGAGACAATGTCAAACCCTAGTAATCCAGAATCTATGCCAAAAATTGTTGAAGGGATTCCTATTTCAGAGGACACAACAAATAAAGTTGAAGAAGTAAGAGAAGTTCTTGAATCAATTGGAAACCAGGAACAAAGGAATGTTATAGAGGTAGAGCGCGATGATGATGCACCTGATTAGCTGATTAGGGAATTGGCTTCCCCAATGGAAGTAGAAATATTGGTTCTGGATCTTAATAGTTTTATATAAGAAGTAGATACTCCTAAGCCTAGGTGTAGAGCTAAAGTGAAACATGTCGTACAAAAGAATGTAGATGGAGACAGAACAATTCATATAGCTATGAAAATATCTGATAAAGATAGACATGAGATAATTCCCAAGGAGTATAATGTAACAAGTATCAATCTTGGACACTCATCCTAGACACAAAATCTAGAAGAAAGAAAGATGAATTTGGATGCAACAGTTGCCAGGGTGCAGAAGAATAAAAAGAAGAAAAGAGAGTTGTAAGAATGGGTTGCTAGCCTAGAAAATTTAATAAAGTCATTAACCCTATCTGGTCAAACATAAATTGAATTTCCCCAAAATCCAGTACTAATGTAACAAGAGCAGGTGGATGCAATTACAACAGTTTGTAATAAAATGAATGTATTTGAAGAATGGATTAAGTATTGGGTGAGACAAGGAGAAGAATATATTACAGATGCAATAGGGCAGTATAAGGAAGCATACAATTGGTATGAGAAATCTAGAATATTTGAAGGTGAATGCAAGTTTCGCTAGGAATAGGTTGATGCTAAAAGGCGAGATGTTGAAATTCTCATGGAAATAGATGTACAAGAATTGATAAGAGAAAATATAATTTCAGAAGAAGAAGTTCCATTGCTTGAAAAGTGGAAGAAGCAATTGAAATGGGAAGGTGACACATTAACACAATGTATTGAAGGATTTGAAAAGGTCACTGAGAAATGTAGTAAGCTACTTGACAAAGATCAAGATTTTATTGAATTTTTAGCACGTCAAGATTGTGATCCCCAAACACTAGGACAAGAGGGTAAAGAAAAAAAATCCTTCAAGGAATGGATTGAAAGGATAAATAAAGACCCTTTTTAGTTGTTAACCTGGGAGGTCATTGATGAAATCATATAGTGCAGGAACACTATAGCTAGATATGAAATATAGAAAGTAAAAGGAATGCTAGTATACTCCAGATATCAGAAGAATACACTAGGCTCAAGTTTAGTTGGAAGGAAATACAAGGGATTTCAAAAGAGTGTATGCAACAAATATTGAATGCTTTATGAGAATATCAACTAAAGAAAAGTGAAGAAAATAACTCAGATCCCAAGCCCTAAATGATAAAAGGAAGTACCAGATATCGGATACTAGAAGTGTCATAGAAATATTTTTGTTACAATTGGTTTTTGCAGGTTGTTCCTGGTCTCGATGGATGTTTCCTTTCTAGTATTCTAAGGGATGTTGATAGCCTTGATTTATGCGGAGTATTGCGTACTAGAGTGTGAAAGTGAAAAGTGTTGTTTCCAAAGAAGTCAAAGCTTTGACTTCATCTAGAAGATTCTGATGACAACTAGCATATGCCACGTGCTACATTTTGATTTGTTATTTTTGATTCTCTAGATAAACTTTAAGTTTGGACTTTTGAGGAATTTTTCCTACAAAATGCCATTTACTACTTTATTTTTATTTTAAGTTCAAAATTTTTTGATGTTGGAAGATCCAAAACTTCTCTAAGTCTTGTTCTTTTTTCTTGTTTTCTAAATCATTCCAGTCTAAAAACTTGTATGCACATAGAATTTAATCAATATCAAATCTAATTTGATAGCTACCTATCTCATGAATCTTTGTAGCTAGTTTTGTTAGTTTAGTCAAACAAGACTATGTGTTGCGTCGATTAAGGGTGCATGCAAAACCTACTCGGCGTCCAAACTAAAACCCCTCTCTTTAAAAGCTCGCACCATTTTATATGTAGTTGTGAAGCAATCTAGTGAAGTATAAAGTGGTTTGCTTTGATTTGATTAACTCTTTGGGGCATGTGTGGAGAATAACTAGCATAAATTTTTATTTTCAGTTTTTTTTATGCTTTATCTTAAAATAGATGTTTAAATTCTTGAAAATTTTCCAAAAAATAGACAAATGGATGGAAATATATTGAAAATATTTCATTTTCTATGAAATTGTTGAATGCTTAAAGCTAAATCTACTTAAGTGATAACAACAATTGTGGATTTTTATGAAATATTATTTCAAATATTTCAATTTCATGATGTTATTTTATGATTGAATTGGAAATCTTGTGTAGAATGCTTATGATTCTTAATGAAATTAGAGACAACCATATTCCCTTTGAGATTAGCAACAATATCACATCATACCCTAAAGCAAACCTAGTACGGTCAAGACCTGACTACGAAAGACTTGGGATTGAATTGAGCAAACCTTTTTCCTATCATACACACCCCCCCTTTAGGTTGCCTCTGGTTAATATCTTTCAAGAAGGATAGGCTCTTCACGGTTTGTCAGTGAGGAATTTATCTGCACTGTTGCTACGAGTGACATCGTCGTCAATAGGAATTGGCGCTAGAAGGAGGGTCTGATTGTTGCTCTTTTGGTTTCATTAGGTTTTAAATTGGATTTCCGTAGAGTCACTAGATCTTTATCTAGTGATCCTCTTGTGACTTTAGTCGATCTTAGTGGTCGAACGTCATCTAGACCTCAAAATTCTGGAATTATATGTGCAAATTCTCAAAATTTGACTATTGTAACACCACCACCGCCCCCATAGCGATGGCTTTCTTTAACATAGAGTCATCGATTCAATTTTCTGTGTACAATGATCTACCTAAAAATCACAATAAGTTGTATCCTAAATATTACCTTCACAAAGATGCAAAGGAACATATTAGTATCTTTAAGGAAACATGTTTTAGAGCAAGAATTCAACATGAAGATGTCGTATGTAGGTTGTTCCCGTACACCTTAAGCGATAAAGTTTATCAATGGTATATCAACCTACCTCGTAATTCTATCAAATCATGGCAAGATATGAGAAGTCAATTTTTGGCCAGATTTAGAACATCGATTGATCCTTATTTGTTGCATCATCAATTTTCTCAAATCAAGAGGTTTGAAGGAGAACCTATAACTGCTTTTAATGACAGATTCCAAAAGGATTATTCTAGGCTACAGTGAACTTATGTAGTGGATAATTTGTTTGCTATTGTAGTTTATTATATAGTAGTAGATCCTTTAATTGCTATATTTGTAAAGTGAAGGGAATATCCTCCTACTACTCTACCTGAAGCCTATGTCAAAGTTGTAAGTGTAAATTTAGAAATGAAACACCTCAAAAATGGATCATCTACAAATGGCAGAAATGGATTGAATAATTATCCTATCCTGAGTGTAAATGGAGTCCCTTTAAATCATCCCATGACTCCTAACATTTATCCTTTAGTGGTCCAAAATGGGACATTTCCTCAGAATACTTTTTTTCAACCAAGAAATAGTCAAGCTTTAGTCCCTCACCTTGGTCGAGCTATCATAGAGATGCATCCCAATGAAAATTCTTTCTTCTCGCAAACTCAAGAAAATCAAAATGTCAAAATCTTAGATGATAAGACATTAAAGAGATTACAGCTCAACTCAAAAGGTTAACCACATAGGTTACACAACTAATAAATCAAAACTTTTATGCTCAAAATAACAACCAAAATTTGCAAAATCGAGTGTATAATGCTCCTAGACCACCTAGACCTTGGAATACATGACCAAACAATGGAGGAGTATCAATACCTTTAGATAACACTAATCCTTTCGATAAAAGATCCATGTCAAAAGTGAATTTAGTTGATCTTGCTATGATAATTGGTGTAGAATTCATAATACAAATGCTCATGTTGAAGTAGATTTTTCACAATTTAAAATTGCTTCAGATGTTTTTCTAGCTACTACACATCATAATGAAGAGTGTGACTCTCATCCTCCCAAAGGAAATGATTTGGTTCCAGTAGGATATGACTTTGCTCTAGTTCTTGAAAGTTATGAACATGTTAAACCACCTAATATTGTCACAAGTTACACTCATGAATATGAAGGAGACAATTTAACAATGACTTTAGAAACATATACGTTTCCTTATCAGTACGAAAATGAACTACAGGATGAAGTTGATGAAATTTATGCTTTTCAACAATATTGAAAAGGACATAATTATAACCTGATAAGTAGCACTAATGGTGGAAGTAAATTCAATGGGCCATTAACTACATCAATTCTGCCTAACAACTTTAATACTACACTTGATGATAAATTAAGCAATAATCTAGGGTTACCTAAGGTAAACTCTCATTATAGTTCATTAAATGTTTCACGAAGTGAAAAAGTAGATTCCGCTGACCAAAACAATTTGACTAACTATTTAGCAAAAGAAATAAAAAGGTAAAATTAGCCTTTCTTTATCATAATTGTTCAAAACACCTGTGATCAGGAAAGCTTTCTTAAATACTCTAGAAGATCTACCAGAAGAAGGAAAATTTAAGGAATCTCAGGTGAAAGATAATCATACTAAGGAAAAAGATAAGAATATTGTTCCTATAGCGGATGCGTAAGTAAGCTTTTACAAAGGAAAATTGGAATCCCCACCATTTTTACTCATGCCGAGAATATTTTGTAAAAACCTTCATAATTGTTTAGTAGACTCTAGAGTTTCTACTAATGTGATGCCTTTGTCCATATGTTAGACACTAGGGTTAACTCTGGAAAGTTCTTTAAAGAAAGTTACTCAACTCGATAAAATTGAAGTAAATATAGTTAGAGAGTTAACTAATATTCACATGCAACTAGCGTTGGATCATAGAATTCAATATTACATAGACATTCAAGTTGTCGAGATACATGATACTTATGGTATGTTATTGAGTAGAGATTGGTCTAAAACTTTGAATGGATATATGGCCACTGATTTCTCACATATGTGGCTACCATGGAAAGGAGTTCCTAATCAAATCAGAATAGAAAAAGAACCACGTATGAAATATATGATCACTGATTACGATCAGAAAAATGAAGTTCTATATATTGATGTGGAACTAGGAATTTATAAAATACGAAGTTCGAGAGTTAAAATAGAAGTATTTACATGTAATGCTAAAAAATCTAATAAGTTAACTCCTAGAACAAATGTTTTAATTGAATCAGATTGTGATTCTTCTGAAGATGAAAATAATCTTTATGATGAATTTTGGAAGGATATTGCTACAAAAGCTCGAAAGAGTGATAAAATTGAAATTTCACTAAAAAGCTTGTTGTTGTAGGTTACATAATGTTGCACATTTAGAAGATAGTTGCATGATGTGTTTGGAAATAATTCACTAGATCAAAAACTAGTACTGTTCAAAACATGACAAGATCAAAAGGTTTGAACAAGAAATACATAAAGACAAAATTCAAGTTACACAGACCGAAAAAGCTAATTCAATTATACTCAAGAATGGTAAGTTACAAGCTACCAATGATCAAGCCTGGATTCTTAAATTTGATGGGTCCAAATTGAAACAAGAAATTGGAATTGGAGTTGAATTCATTAGCTTGCAAGGTAAATATTTTCTTGCTGCTTATTGATTACAATATCAATTTACTAATAATGTGGAAAAATATGAAGCCCTTATACATGGCTTGATCCTCACAATCAAGAAGAAAGTTAAAATTCTCAAAGTTTTTGGTGACTCCGAATTAATAGTTAAGCAAGTTTGAAAGCAATATGTTTTTCACTACAAGCGATTTTCTAATTACCAACATAGAGTGTGGGATCTAATAGAATATTTTGATTCATTCAACATTACTCACATTCCAAGAAGATTTAATCAAAGAGCCAATGGCTTGGCTACTACTGCCAACGCTTTAGAACCTTTAGATGCTTTAGATTTGAGGAGATTCATAGTTGAGCTAGTATAGTTACTGATGAAACCATAAATTGTCTCATATTTTATCAAAGAAAATTATCTATTTCTTCTTAATGCATTAGTGTTAAAGTGGATTTGAGTAATGATTGAAAGTTCTTTAGCTTGTTTAAAGTAGAATATAAAGTAAATGTTTGATTTATTTTTAGTAATTAAATTTGATCCAAATTGCCTCTAATATGTCTCCATGAAGTTTTTAAGATGATATAATGTAGATAAATGAGTTATTAAATAACTCATAGTAAGAAGAAGCTTCATAGACACTTGCAATAGAGAGCTCTAGACACTTGAAGTAGTTAACTCCTGAAAGCTTTAGAAGGATTTTAAGAAGTAATGAGAAGATAATGAAGACTCCCAACACACTCCTACATTCATGAAAAATCATGGAGCATCAATCATTCCTAAATTAATGGGATGAGTATTTGTTTCATGTTGAGTTCAAAGATCTTTCACAGTTATTAAATTTCATGCTTCCTTCTTCCACCAAAGATAACTCAAGTTACCACATCACTCAAATGTTGTTGAATGATTATAGCATATCATTCATGCTAAGAATTAATGATTTGTTTGACTGAACTAAAGAATAATTCCTTCATTCACGTTCAAACTGGAAGACTTCCTAAAAATTAGGTGCTCAAAAATTGTCAAAAACACAATCTCAGTAAAACAATATCTCCCTCATTTCTCAATGAAATTCAAAAATTAAAAAAGATAGGGAAAGTAGATTTGAATGTCTAAAAACCATTTTGAGCATTTGGCATGATTTGTAGCATGGAAGGAGCAGTACGTGTCAGAAAATGACTGAGACAAAAATGGCATGATGGAGGACAACAACTTCAATTCTCTTAAAGTTTTGTAAATGACCCCTCAAAAATAGGATCTTGGATCCACATTCTTAGTGAATTGGTTGGATAGATATAGAATATGAATTATATAAATAAAATGTTATGATTTGATCAAAGGGAGGGGTTTAGAAAGGATTGTTTCGGCCTAAGGAAATAGGATAGATCTAGTTTCATTTTCCAACAATGTAATTCCTGATTTCTAGATTAAATTTGAATCCAAGTAAGCTTTTCATTTCCAGAAATTGTGAAGTAGTTTAGTCTTTTCAATTCATGCAAGTTTTCCTTAGATTAGTTCCCTTTCATGCAACTTTCCTTTCATACAACTTTACTTTCATGCAAATAAGATTTATTTCTGCAAGTAGAATTGACTGTCAAGCAAGTTTTCTACTTTCTCTTTTGCATACAACCATGGATACCACTTTGGATTGATAAATTAAATGATGAGGATTAAAATGTCCCCATCAGTTACCTTCAGTTCCCAATAATGTTACAAATTTTTAGGTGTTTGAAGATGATCAACATATACTGGAACTCAACATTAACTCTGGTATCTTCAAAGCAAAAATAATTGAAGAGATAGATCATCCTAATGATGAAGTTCAAGATGAACTAGCTCAAGTTAAAGATTTAATAATATTCTGAAAGGGATAATTGAGTTGGAATGACTATTTGACATTGATCAAATAATTAGATAGAAAGATTCACCTCAAAGTGATGGGGGACAATCTAAGTTATACAATTTGTATACTAAAGAAGATCCTAAAAATGTGCTCATAGGAAAGGTTTGTACCGAAGAAGAAAAGAAAGATATCAGTCATCCACTCAAAGAATACTGGAAGGTTATAGCATGGACATATGAATATATGAAAACCTATGATACTTCCATCATCACACATACAATACCATTAAA
>VDFB02194467.1:0-16821 GCA_007258455.2 Sequoia sempervirens | reverse complement strand
GATCAAGGACTTCAATATCTAGTGCACTCATATTTTTAAAAAAAAAAATTTGATAATCTTCTATTTTTCCACATGTGAAGAACAAAGAAATTCATTTTCGATGAAAACCTATGTTTAATAAAACTTAAAAAATAAATACATAACAAAACCAAAACATATTAAAATTATATTCATTGGATAGCTTGTTCTGAGGAATAACATAATCATTTGAAATAAATTTTAAATGAATTCATTTGATCCACCAAAATCTAAATCAAAAGTGATTTTTTATCAGCATTTTGATAGGTGTAAAGGAGACGCATTTATAGGTATGGTTTAAAACTAGCGAGGTTCTATCCAAGGGGGTTTGATCTAAGGTGATTTGATCAAACCCTCTTCAATTGGAAACCTTAAAATGGAACTTTTTAAGTCTTAAATCATTATATTTTCTAAAAATATGTGATTTCAGCTAAAATTTGTTCCTCTCAAGAATTGCAAACCACTATTATGACAGCACCCGCCTACAAGTAACATTTTTTGCAAAGATGTTTGTCATTGCACCAAAAGATTGACCTGTTAATGTTTGATACAATTGCCAAAGTTAATGAAACCATGGGAGGTGGTTAATCCATGTCACAAACCTGAGCGCTATGCTGCACAACGCAAGGATACCAAGGGTGCACACCTTGCAATAATCCCTCCCAGCACAAGTGAGGGGTTTAAATATGTGACCTGGGCTTTGATACCAATTGTTGCAAAGATGATTGTTGTTACACCAAAATATCGACTTGTTAATGCTCGATACAACTGCTAGAGTTAATGAATCCATGAGAGGCAGTTAAGCCATGTCACGAACCCAAACACTGCACTACACAACACAAGGAGACCAAGGGCACACACCTTGCAACAACAATTTATCACTAATTTTCCTTCAATACCTAATTAAATAATTTTAATTATGTAATTATTCTCTAATGTCATTTTCTCCTATTAATTAAATAATTCTTAATTATTTAATTAATTCACTTTACCTTATTCTTCTTTTGATTAATTTAAATAAATATCAATTTTATTTAAATTACATCACTAATTTATCTTTTTATCCTTAATTAAATAAATTTTATTTATTTAATTATTCATTAGCCTTTTCTCTCCATAATTAAACAAATAAGAATTTATTTAATTATTTATCATTTCCCTATTTTCTTTATTAAATAATTATTTTTAATTGTTTAATATTTTAACATCCCACCTTCTTCTATAATTAAATAATTATTTCCAATTATTTAATTATTCATTTTCCCTCCTTTAAATTAAATAATTGCTATCATTATTTAATTTGAATTTATTCTAAGCTAAGTCCTAAATCTCAACCAATTTCTTGAGTTTTGGTCCATCCTCCCCATCCTTATCTCTTTTCCGCTCAACTAATCTCATCCATTGATGATCATACCTAAGCATCCAATCCTCACCCTTCATTTGACTTGAGATTTCTATAAAAACAATCCATGATCAACAAAATGTCAACCAAACCATAATCTTTGAAATTTTGCTATCTTCAGATCTATCTATCTAGCATCAACATCAAACTTATCAAATATCCTACATACTACACATCTGAGAACAAATAAAGCAAAATGGAGAAGAGAAATGGAGATGAATCAACTTTGACATAGATATTTGAGTATTATTGCATTTTTATTGTGATTTCTATTGCCATTTTTTGTTTAATTGTTGGATTAGGGTCTTCATTAGCTTGAATTAGATATTTTGTGGTTGCTATCATTGATTCATGCTTTCCCTTGAATTCTACCCTGATCTATAGAGAGGATGTTCATCTCCTTAGGAGGAAAACTAGTCTTCTTTAGAGATCTACTATCTTCAAAAAAACATTACACCCTCATCAGCTTATGCATATCATCATATCAATATTATACCTTTGGTGATAATGGACCTAAATGGCACTTTAAAAAATGCTATAATATTTCAAAATAGATTATATTTCTAAATGACAAGTTTTTATCATCCAAGTGACATGATCATATCATTTAGCTATATATAAAGGTTATCGGTTATGTAATAGACATTAAAAACTTGGTATACCTATTTTAGTGCAAGGAACCCATTTGACACTATAGGGGAGCAATAGCTTGAGCCATTTTATGACCAAATTTTTATAAACACATATGTATATATTCTTGAAGAAAATAATATAAGACTAATTTGTATTTCTATTATGTAATTTATCTCAATTATTTTATCTATTATCTCAATATTTTTATAAAAATATCTAAATGCATATTTTATTGTGTTCATGTTTTATTAGTATGTAGTTAAGTATTGTACAGGTAAATCCTTATGAGAAAGCCGTGGGGTTATTGAAATGAACAAAGGATAACTAAGAATGAGTTATGTTATAGAAGATGAAAAATAAATTGATGACTAAAGAATTGTGAGACACAATATAGTACATTAATTATTTGTAAAATTATATATTGCATATGTGGATGCTTTGAGTAACTTTTTAATGTATTTTTTACTATAGGGTGTACAAGGTATTGATTTGCATTTTTCTCATATAGTTTAAAATTTTAAACATGATAATTATTATAATGTGTTAATGTGGTATAGAGAAATCTCTTATTATGCCTACAGTGTATATGCTTCCACTCATTTACTTGTGAATTCCCTAATTTTCTATAAATTTAAGATCTTTTTATAATTCAATCATTAGACTAATACCAATGTGGAATAATGACGACTAAATTACATCAACCAATTTATCCTAAGATATGTTTTCAATGTTAAACAAATTTAAAATAAATGATTAAAATTACTTATTTTTTATTCTTCTTATCTTCTAAATTCTCATGGAAATCTTTATAGATAGTTTTATATGAAACAATAAAATAAGTTAGATCATTCGTTGTTTATCCTTGTCATCTAAATATATTTTAGATTAACTATTATATATCTTTATGAAATTTCCATAGGACTACCCGCCAAGACTAACAAATATCAAACTATAGGAGAGAAGATATCTCTCTCTAATAATTGATCATATTTACCCAACGTTATAATAAGGAAACCCCACTTTTTCCTAAGAAAAACTTCAAAGTATTAGAGGTTGTAAGAAAATTATTTAATGAGCTTCTTATTAAATATTGGTCTCTAATAGAATGATTTGAAATGGTGTAGGTGGTCTATATTTTTAAGTAGACGTTCATCAATAAATGGTTTCCTCTTAGCCATACTTGTTTATGGATATTTTTTATTCTCTTCTAGTGGAGCCTTTGGTAGATAATTTTCCATTGGATTACTTTCTAATATATTTATAGAATGAGCTAGGTTTTAAGAAGTCAAAAGTTAAAATATATATATATATATATATATATTAAAACATGTCTCTACTCCAATATTGGTGCACTCTTTCTCATATTTCACATGTAAATTATAATATTATACCACATTTATGAGGTGATAACAATTGTATCACATTATGATTTGATGGCCCTACATGAACTACCTAATTCTTTTAAATACACAACCCTCAATTGGATTAAATTCACCAAATGTCTTATATTACTATATCTTCAAATTTAGTTCATTCCACATCTTAGCTTAAATCTCAATTGTGTCATAAAATTTTACGAAATAAAGTGGAAAAATTAACCATGACTAGAAGTTGTGAAGCTTTATTTTCAAAATCCCTAAAGCCAACATATTATTTGAGCATTAGGGGTGTGAAAATAAAATCAATAAAATAATAACTTATGATCATGCATGGAAACACTAAATTACTAAGGTTGGATAGATAAAGAATCTATCCAAAAAGATTCAATTTCTTATGCAGATTATATTAGAAGATAATTAAAAAAAAAAGTGATATTTTGATAAAGTTATAAAATAAGAAAGAGGAATAGATGTATTTATACCTTTGAATTCAATGAGTTCCTATGTTGTTTCTACAACAAAATGGTTACATTTTTCCACTTTGTGTGGATTCTTATCATTTGTAAGAAAACTATTTAATGAGCTTCTTAGGAAATATTGGTCTCTAATAGAAGGATTTGAAATGGTGTAGGTGCTCTATATTTTTAAGTAGATGTTCATCAATAAATGGTTTCCTTTTAGCCATACTTTTTTATGGATATTTTTTATTCTCTTCTAGTAGATCCTTTGGTAGATAATTTTCCATTGGGTTACTTTCTAATATATTTCTAGAATGAGCTAGGTTTTGAGAAGTCAAAAGTTAAAAAAATAAAAATTTAAAACATGTCTTTACTCTAACATCACAAACTCTTTCTCATATTTCACATGTAAATTAGAGTATTATACCACATTTATGAGGTGAAAATTATTGTATCACATTATGATTTGATGGCCCTATATGAGCTACTTAATTCTTATAAATACACAACCATCAATTGGATTAAATTCACCAAATGTCTTATGTGGCTATGTCTTCAAATTTAGTTCATTCCATTTCCTAGTTCAAATCTCAATTGTGTCATAAAATTTTAAAAAATAAAGTGGAAAAAAATTAACCATGAACTAGAAATTGTGAATGTTCCTGAGGATAGAGGAACCTATTGGTGACTAGAGATTTATTTTCAAAATCCTTCCAACATATTCTTTGAGCATTAGGGGTGTCAAAATAAAATAAATAAAATAATAACTTATGATCATTTAGGGAAACACTAAATTGCTAAGGTTTGATAGATAAAGAATCTATCCAAAAAGATTACATTTCTTATGGAGATTAGATAAGGAGATAATTAAAAGAAATTGTGATATTTTGATAAAGTTATATAGTAAAAAAGAGGAATAGATGTATTTATACCTTTGAGTTCAATGAGTTCCTATGTTGTTTCTACAACCAAATGGTTACATTTTTCCACTTTTTTGTGGATTCTTACCATTTTTTTTAAATCCAAAATAACATGCCTATGGAATATATATAGAATATGGGGTAAAAGGACAAAGATGAGTCCATTTCTACTGGAAGTTTTAGACCTAAAAAGAAAACCCTAAAATCAGACAAAAAAAAATGAAATGCTATTATTTAGTAAATGGGATCTCATTTTGATTCAAGGCTTTGAGCCAAAAATGGGATCCCATTTTTTAGAAATGCTTAAAATTTAAAATAAACAAACGGGATCTCGTTTCTAAAAATTTAAAATTTTGGCCTAGTTTATGCTATGGGTTTTGAGTCAAAAAAAGGCTTGGGGAGTTGACCCTTAGCCTACTTTGACTTGTAACTTGAAAGTCATGTCAGTGTACATAGAAAATAGTGACTTTGGACATATGTTTGAAGACCTTTCTACATAATTTTTTGACAAAACTAAAACCCGTTATAGATGAGACTGTGTAGATTCCAAATATATAATTTTTTTACAATTGAATTACTTTTTCTATTTTTCAAATAATTTTTAATGAAACATGAAATATCAGGGTTTTTAGTATTTTAATAACTTTTTATTAAAATATTTTAAAAAAAAGAATTATACATAGGCAATATTTAGACAATTATTTTCAATTTTAAAAAAATAAAAAAATGACAAGTTTAGGTCATCTTGTGTGTGATGTACACAATGATTTTTCAAAATAAAAATATGGCTAATAAAAAATTAACAAAAAGAATATTAAAAAAAAAATTACATAAAATATCATGAGCATTCTTCAGTGTATTACAAATATTTTCCCAAAAGGATTCAAAAAAATGTGATTATTTAGGTCAAAATATGGATTATGTAAACGTGCATGGTATGGTAAGAAAAAGTGACTTTTAAAAAGTGGTTTTTAGATATTCCTATTGAAAATCAATTTGTATCATCTGAGTATTAAAATAAATTACATAATTGGAAACTAGACACTGAGTACTACATTTTATGATTTGTGACTTTTTAAAAGATTTCATCTCTAAGTGCTTCAAATTTTAAGGTCAAATGTGACAAATTCTAAAAATCGGGGAAACACTTCTTTCTAGCCAAAAAGTGAACTCAACTTCTTGCACACACCCTATGCCAAATTAGTGGAATATTCTTTTGAATAGATTTTTTTCCTATTTTAAATTTTAACTACCAATTTTGATCAAATATAAACCATTCATTTTTGGACCTTAAAAGAGTTATTATCTGATCATTTTAAGGGACTAGAAACGATTGATAATCATGCAATTAGTAACAATTTTTTTTGTTTCTTCTTCTTTATGGTTTAATTTTTTATTATTGTATTTTTATATAATTTTATTAAGTTTGGTATGTCTCAAGATTAATTTGGGCCATTAGTCTTGTAAAAATTGTAATGTGATTATATTTTAAAATCTATCATTACGAAGTATTGTGAAGTTACACCATTTTTTGAGTATTTCATTCTCTTTTTCAATTTATAAATCTTCCATTGAATATTGCACTATATATATGGAGTTATGATAATGTTGCGAGAGTGGGTGGACAAACAAGTAATCGACACCAACCAAAAAAATTGTTGATTTTTTTTCCTTAGCTTTGATTTTGGTTTTGGTTTGTCATCTTCATATAATTAGGCAACTGTGAAGGGTGAAAGGGAATGTTTCAACATTGATTGATTTTAACAACAACAGGTGCAAATTTAAATGCCGTCATTTGCCAGTATCCATCTATTTTATTTGCAACTGCTAATACAAATGTGGAAGCATGTACCATTGTTACAATTTCTTTGGTCGATGATTTGGGATTAATGGAACAAGACATAAATCTGTTTCTTTTAATTAAAGTAAAAAAAAGGATGGTTTTGTTGGGTTGATTTATTATTCATATGGCATATAAAAAAAGACCATTTCACTTTTGAAATAATGAATAGATCCATAAGCAAAAAGACAACAAACATTGAATGAGTGGAGCACATGAATAGACATTTTGGGTTTTATCTGTTTGCAGACCAAAATCAAATACAAGTCACACCTATGAGAAATAATGAGATTCTGAAAATCCACTATTGGAAGGGTTTATGAAAGGTTGATAGATCTTGAGGAAGGTTGATAGTCAAAAGAAAAGGAGGCATCAGCCCAAAGTCTTTGGGCACAACAAGCAGGGGAATTTAAGTTTTAAAAAAATGTAGATTGAAATGAGGGAAGGGATGCCAAGAGTGAAGAAAAAAGGAGAGAGGCTACGTAGGTAGTGGAGAAGAGGCTATGAAGATTGAAAGAAGATGAGTTAGGTTGTTGCATAGAGTATGGCTATGAGGTGACAAAAGAGTGATTTGAGAATTGGTTTAGAGGGTCATGCTAATCATCTATAGTATAAAGATAACAAAAATGAACAGAGGGTGATGAATTACTTTTAGATTGAATTTTGTAGATGACAATTTGGGATTATTGTATTAAGTGAACTCAAGCCTCTATAGTAAGCTAAGACCTGAACATGGTATACAATGCTTTTGAAACTAAATTGGATCATTTGTAATTCTATAAGGAAGTTAAATCGTATGTTGTAAAATGATCATTGCAACAAAATTGTGTAACTTTGAAATCTGTGAATTGGTAAATAAGAAATAATTTCATGTAAAATTTTGGGACAAAGTGTTGTTCACAAAAGTTGTGAGTGTGTGTGTTGAATATTTTTGAGTTGTATTAGAGATAGCTTTTTCCTTTGCATCAATTGGTATCAGAGTGGGTAGTCCTGAGAGTAGAGAGGTTCCACCAGGACTTGTGAGTGTGGGAGTGTGAACAGAGATCGCTGATGAGGAGGTAGTTCGCACCGAGAGGAAAGTGTGTGAAGCGGTAGTGAAGAAGCTCATGAGAGATGTTGCAAGTGTGTGAGGAATCTTGACAACGAGAGAAGAAGCTTGAAGCCGCAACGAAATGTGTTTCCAAAGTGAGTGATTGCAGCAAGCAAGATGGGTTATTTCATGAGGAGACCTGTGCAGATATTATTTTTGGAGAACTATTGGGATAAAATGGAGGAAGAGATGATTGAAAATATGGGTAAGATAGTTTGTGAAGAAGAAGCTAAAGAATGAGGTGAGGCTCAAGGAATTTTGTGAAGCATTGAAGAAGATGGTTTGAGGAAAAGAAGAAAAGAGTATTGGAAAGAGTGAGAGGAAAATAGTCAAAAGCAGTGAGAAGAAGAAGGTTCTCTTGAAAGAGGATAGTGAGAAGAAGAATAAGGATGGTAGCTTGAGATGGAAAGAGGAAGATGTGAGAGCAACCCCTACTAATTCAGATGATGAAGTAGTAGCCGATAAATTCCACGAGGAAGGCATGATGAGAGAAGAAGAAAAGATAGAGGTGAATAATGAAGAGGTCACAATGATAGAAGATGAATAGATTGAAGTGGAATGGAATGAAAAGCTTGATGTTGCAGTGAAGAAAGAAGAGAAAAAAATTGTCGTTGGCGAGGAGGTGAAAGATGTCACATTGAAGTTCGATATTGCAACTGTGAATACAGATGAGGTAAAACCATTTTGTGATGTTATTTCAATTTAAGATGAAATGATGAAAAGTGAGATGAATAGAGTACAAGATCATGTAGAAGATGTTGCATGGTTGTGTGTAGAGTTGGTTGAGGATGTTGCAGGGTATTAGTGGAGGTGGACAGTTAGAGGTGGGTTTGAACCCACGAAAGAGAAGGAAAGTGTGGAAAACATTTGGCAGAGGAGGTCAAGATTTGGTGGACATGAGTCCATGAGGGAAAGAAGAGGGTGAATATTTGTTGGAGGATGGTGGTGTGTATTCCAAGACAATTTTGGAAAAGATGGATGAAGGATTAAACTTTTAGAACTTTGACAGTGAAGGAGTTCATTGTAGGTTGATGGCAACCTGGAAGCGTACTGCAACTATGCAACTCCACCATTGTGAGAATATGCACTCAATCTTTCTGCTCGGTGTGTCTGGTGCAGGAGCATGTGGGCGGATAGGCAATTGACACCAACCAAAAAAATTGTTGATTTGTTTTCCTTAGCTTTTATTTTGGTTTTGGTTTGTCATCTTCATATAATTGGGTAATCATGAACAATGAAAGGGAAAGTTTAAACACTGATTGATTTTAATAACAACAGGTGCAAATTTAAATTCTGTCATTTTCCAATATCCATCTATTGTAATTTCTACTACCAATAAAAATGTGGAAGCATACATATTGTTGTTGCAATTTCTTTGGTTGATGATTTGGGAGTAACTAAACAAGAAAAAAACTACTTCTTTTAATTTAAAGTAAAAAAAAAGATGGTTTTGTTGGGCCAATTTATTATTCTTTTGGCATATAAAAAAATAACCATTTCACTTTTGAAATAACTAAGAGATCCATAAGAAAAAAGACAACAAAAATTGAATGATTGGGACACATGAATAGACATTTTGGATTTTATCTATTTGCAGACCAAAATCAAATACAAGTCACACCTATGAGAAATAATGAGATTCTGAAAATCCACCATTGGAAGGGCTTGTGAAAGGTTGATAGTCAAAAGAAAAGGAGGAATCAACCCAAAATCTTTGGGAACAACAAGCAGGGGAATTTAAGTTTTAAAAAAATGCAGATTGAAATGAGGGAAGGTATGCCAAGAGTGAAGAAAAAATGAGAGAGGTTGCATGGGCAGTGGAGAAGAGGCTATGAAGATTGAAAGGAGCTGAATTAGGTTGCTATATAGAGTATGGCTACAAGGTGACAAAAGATTATTTTGAGAATCAGTTTAGAGGGTTGCGCTAATCATATATATACAAAGAAACAAAACGTATATATTAAATTCACTTTATCTCAATTGCATTAATACCGACTGTCGGTGCTGCTGAACCTGCCTCACAGTGCTTCACATCCCAACATGGCACATCGCTTTTGGAAACCAAATTCAACTACTGCAAATTTCATGCAGCCATGAAACGACAAAATACCACAAAACAAACTGCAACACAAACGGAATTGCACAAAATAATTCTCATGGCAACTTAAAAGGCCCAGGAGGTATGTGTTGAATTTGTTTGAGTTGTATTAGAGATAGATTTTTCCTCTGCATCAATTGGTATCAGAGTGGGTAGTCCTGAGAGTGGAGAGGATCCACCAGGACTTGCGAGTGTGGAAGTGTGAACATAGATCGTCGATGAGGAGGTAGTTCACACCGAGAGGAAAGTGTGTGAAGTGGTAGTGAAGAAGCTCATGAGAGTTGTTGCAGGTGTGTGAGGAATCTTGGTAGTGAGAGAAAGAGCTTGAATCCATGATGGAATATGTTTCCAGAGTGAGTCATTGCAGTAGCAAGATGGGTTGTTTCGTGAGGAGACCCGTGTGGATATTGTTTATGGAGAACTATTGGGATAAAGTGGAGGATGAGATGATTGGAAATATGGGTAAGATAGTTTGTGAATATGTATCTAATGACTGCGGTGAGGCTCAAGGAATTTTTGTTAGAGTAATAAGTTATTATCCTTAATTAATTACATCACATTGATTAATTAATTAAGTCACTTATTCCTCTTTATTACTTAAGCTAAACTTAGGCACATTAATAATTAATTATTAATTATTAAGTGTGCACACTAGGGTTTCATTAGGGTTTCCCTTTTTAGGGTTTTTTGATCTCCTTCATAAGGATTGATCACATTGTAATAATTGATTCTCTTAATGCATTTTTACTGAGAGGTTTACACAGAACATCATTTTTGGTTCTTCATATCTTTTGCATGTGACAGGTATCCATCTTGCATGCAGGTGATCTTGGATTCTAACATGGTATCAGAGCTCCAGACTTGCAGCTGCTTGTTCGTGATTTGAAGATATGGCCTCTCTGTGAGATTCAAGTGCAAGGGTTTCCACATGCATCATTTCTGCAAGATCTAGAGGTAGCCTATTTTTTGGCTCACTTTGGGCTCAAACGGACACTGCCATCGTGTTCGCAGCGGCCAAAAACCCTAAAAACGCCTGTCGTTTCGTTGATTTGAGCAAATAACCGGAAGGTGTTTTGCTGGGCCGCATGCCTCCCAGCCAACGCGACAAAATTCGAAAAATGTTGAAAATAGGTTTTCTACTTCGCGCCGCTCTCAGCATACTGAGATCCGCCATCGCTTCCAGCCTCTCCTCCGCCGCCTCAGCCGAAATTTCTCGCCTATCTCACCAGTTTACGCATTCTATCACGGAGTTTCAGCCGCTATTTCCTAAGGAATATTCGACCCTACGAGCATATTCCGAAGGTGAGAATATTCCCAGTTTCCGCATTATGTCACGTCAGTCTTTTGCAGGTGGGTGCTAATTTACAAGGATCACGACGCAAGGCCGTCAAATTTAATCTCGTGAATTGATGACATCAGCATGACATCAGCATACGGCCGGCCCTCATATGCCCCCTCCTAACCCTAGTTTGTCCTAAAGAAACATTTTTTTTCTTTTGGCCATAACTTGGGCATACGGTATCGAAATCAGGAAAACGAGATATCGCCGGAAAGCTGGTTCCATGGTCTTTGATTTGGTGCAGTTTACTTTTCAGTATTTTACTGTTTTCCTACATTTATTGCTGTTTGAAGTCAGATTTACTTTTTATGCTTCCGAGCTCATAACTTTTTGCCACGATCTCTGTTTTTCGCCTCGTTTGAAGCGTCAGAAAGGTATTGAGGAGCTCTAGGTTGCTGTCCATGCACTTTTTTTGTATCTGTCCCAGGTTTACCAGTTAGTCCAGATTTGGCCCGATGGGTTGTTTGGCGATTACTTGGATATTTTGGCAGTTGGGAGAGTGCATCTTGCATCTTTGCACTTCATTTTTAGTAATACATCATTTAATAATCACTTGCTGCATCATAGATTCCAGAGTTGTTCCTATTTGGAGTTTTCTAGTGTTCCGTGGCATCGGGTTTTCTGTTGCTTTAATCATGATTCCTTGAGTCAATCAGTGACTCTCATCCGGTTTCAGTAGTATACAAAAGAATATTTCCTTGCTTGCCTATATCAAGTTCCAGTGTTACTCTACAGAGTTCTTCCAATGCTTCTTTGCAGCATGTTATCTCATTGTAAGGGGGGTTTTGTCCCACTGGGTTTTTCCTTCTCTTACTCCTTATTGCATTTGTAAATGGGTACCTGATCTGGCCTAGTTGCCGGGACCCATCTTTGTTTACATGCATCTTATTCTAGTGTTTTAGCTTCTTCCTAAGTTCATCTTAAGGGGGGGTGTTAGAGTAATAAGTTATTATGCTTAATTAATTACATCACATTGATTAATTAATTAAGTCACTTATTCCTCTTTATTACTTAAGCTAAACTTAGGCACATTAATAATTAATTATTAATTATTAAGTGTGCACACTAGGGTTTCATTAGGGTTTCCCTTTTTAGGGTTTTTTGATCTCCTTCATAAGGATTGATCACATTGTAATAATTGATTCTCTTAATGCATTTTTACTGAGAGGTTTACACAGAACATCGTTTTTGGTTCTTCATATCTTTTGCATGTGACAGGTATCCATCTTGCATGCAAGTGATCTTGGATTCTAACAATTTTGTGAAGCATTGAAGAAGATGGTTCAAGGAAAAGTAGAAAAGAGTGAGAGGAAAATGGTCAAGAGCAGTGAGAAGAAGAAGGTTCTCTTGAAAGAGGATAGTGAGAAGAAGAATAAGGATAGCAGCTTGAGATGGTGAGATGGAGAGTGAACCACCATGCATATAAATAGTGAAATAAGAAATTCCATGAGGAAGGCATGACAAGAGAAGAAGAAAAGATAGAGGTGAATAATGAAGAGGTCACAATGATAGAAGATGAAGAGATTGCAGTGGAATGGAATGTAAAGCTTGATATTGCAGTGAAGAAAGAAGAGAAAAAAGTTGTAGATGGTGAGGTGAAAGATGTCAAGATTGAAGTTTGATATTACAAGCAGGACATAGATGAGGTGAAACGATGGATAAAAGAATGGAAATGATGGAGGATGAATAGAGTACAGAATGGAAGATCTTGTATAGTTATGGAGGGATAAAGAAGGTGGATAGTGGATGGAATGGAAGGAAAATGGAAAGGGGAAAGAAGAGGGTGAATATTTGTCGGGCTGCAGTGGTGTGTAATTTAGGACAATGTTGGAAAAGATGGATGAAGGATTGAACTTTTAGCACTTTGATAGTGAAGGAGTTTGTTGTAGGTTGATGGCAACCTGGAAGCATACTGCAACTATGCAACTCCACCATTGTGAGCATATGCTCACAATCCTTCTACTCAGTGTGTCTGGTGCAGGAGCATGTGGACCGATAGGCAATCGACACCAACCAAATTTTTTTTTGATTTTTTTTCCTTAGCTTTGATTTTGGTTTTGGTTTGTCATCTTCATATAATCGGGCAACCGTGAACGGTGAAAGGGAAAGTTTAAACACTGATTGATTTTAATAACAACAGGTGAAATTTTAAAATTTGTCATTTTCCAGTATCCATCTATTATATTTTCTACTAGCAATACAAATGTGGAAGCATGTACTATTGTTGCAATTTCTTTGGTCGATGATTTGGGAGTAACCAAACAAGACAAAAATCTGCTTCTTTTAATTAAAGTAAAAAAAAAGATGGTTTTGTTGGGACAATGTATTATTCATTTGGCATATAAAAAAATAACCATTTCACTTTTGAAATAACGAAGAGATTCATAAGTAAAAAGAAAACAAACATTGAATGAGTGGGGAACATGAATAGACATTTTGAGTTTTATCTATTTGTAGACCAAAATCAAATACAAGTCGATCCTATGGGAAACAATGAGATTTTGAAAAGCCACTATTGGAAGGGCATATGAAAGGTCAATAGATCTTGAGGAAGGCCATTAATTAGAATAAAAAGAGGAATCAACCCAAAGTCTTTGGGTGCAACAAGCAGGGGAATTTAATTTTAAAAAAATGCAGATTGAAATGAGGGAAGGGACATCAAGAGTGAAGAAAAAAGGAGAGAGGTTGCATAGGCAATGGAGAAGAGGCTGCAAAGATTGAAAGAAGATGAGTTAGGTTGCTGCACAAAGTATGACTGCAAGGTGAAAAAATATTGGTTTGAGAAATGGTTTAGAGGGTTGCACTAATCATATACAACATAAAGATAACATAAATGAACAGGGGGAGATCAATTACTTTTAGATTGAATTTTGCAGACGACAATTTGGGAATATTTTACTAAGTGAACTCAAGCCTCTATATAGTAAGCTAAGACCCAAACAAGGTATGTAATGTTTGTGAAACTAAATTTAATCATTTGCAATTCTATAAGAAAGGGAAATCGTATTTTATAGATTGATCATTGCAACAAAATTGTGTAACTTTGAAATCTGTGAATTTCTAAAAGAAATCAAAATTATAATCTCTTACTTCTATATTCTCTCCTTTATTTTCATATTTATTTGTATACCTAAATTTTAAATAAAATTATCACATTATTGTTGGGATTAGACATGAATCTTAAAACACAAATTGAAAACCATCCAAAAGTGAATAAAATATGAGCACAATATTATATCTATCATGTACAAATGAGAGTGTGTAAACACAGTTATGAACCTTACATATATGTGAAAGGATGAGTAAGTGAGAAGGTAGGAGTGAAAATTTGATAACCCCTCCAAATTTGCAATACTTGTGATTTCACTTGATAAGTGTGTGAGAAAGTGAAAAGTATGCATGTACTAGGTTTCCCAAATTTTAAGGAAAAATGCCTCAAATTATGAGGACACATGTCTCAATGACATGAGGTGAGAGAAAGTCATAGAAAACCTAAGTAAACATAATCTAAGTGTGAATATGTCAATCCTAGAAAGGTGATATCCTAGCTAGATATATAAAGGCACTATTTACACTAATAATTACTATAATTTAGATAATACATATTGTTCCATAATGAGCATGTATAGTTATATCTCATATCAAAGAACATTTTTTAGGTTAGGATATCCTAATTTGTTTGTTATTATTTAAATCTAACCTTAATTCTCAAACTCCCCAACCATTAGTCCCTTTATAAAATAGTAACTAAAATGAAAATCTAAGTGAAACTACACATCAATACTTGATATTCAAAGTCTTGAGATTGTTAAACTATATTCTAAAATTTGATTTATTTCAAAATAGGTAAAATTTGTTGTGAATTTTATTTAATTTGATTGTGAAAAGCATACACATCAACACTAAATTTTATTGAAATGATATTTCACTTGGTAAGTAACTAATATAAGGTCAATTTTATCATTTTGTAAAATAAGGCTTAGCCACATAGGAACCATATTCTAAAAATAATATTTCTATCTATCAATAATTTTTATTTATTATTTGAGCCCAATAAATTTAAAAATGTAATATTAAGAAACCAATTGAATTCCTCTCCTTTATTTCTTAGAAACAATTTTAAACTTAGAGAGGAAAGCTAAGATCTCATTGAAAAGGTGAGTGGTCTTAAATAAAATAGTGATTTTCTTCTAGCTATCAATATTATATTTATTATTTTTTATCAATCATCTCCATGAAAAGTATTCTAGGATTATATTTAATATTTATCTCTATATCCTTTTATTAAATTTATTCATGTATGAGTTGGCATTTCTTAGGTTCACGTGATATTCCTAAAATTTATCTACCATTTTGACTTTAAAGTTTATAATTATTTCCTTAATAATTCCTCTAACAAGAACTTAATTATCCCTCCCATCCTTAAGAGTGAAATATTTAATCTCACCTTCCAACTCCTTAATTTTATTCTATAACACTTTTTTAGTATTATCCTAAATTTCCTTTGTTAATATTGAGTTTCTAGATAGTGTTATAATTGTTGGTGTAAATAAAGTCTTGTACCGAGTTAATTCATTACTAGGGGACTTATTTAAATGTTAAGTTTACTGAGGTCCTAGGAAGGAATCTTTCTAGAACATGTTAGTTGTCATTAGTTGTTATCTTATCTTTTGACTTGTAACACATGTGATCTAGGTAGTTGTGATAAGTTGTCTCATTTCATATAATTAAGACACTTGTCATAATCCTATGGCATCTTGTATCTCACCTTGGCTATATAACCAAGGGATCTCTACTACATTGTACACACAATTTGTAATGCCCTACCAAGGAACCCAAGAGGACAAAACTAACCATGACATAATAATCATTTTTTTTTTTAAATGAATTACACAATAGATTGCATAACATAATAGAAAATACAAGCTAATCCTAGGTCCTCTAAGGTTCCATGACCACGCTACTCACATAACTATCAACCAAGAAACTAGAACCATTTCATTAACTACTATGATAACATGATTTAACTAACAAGCAAAGTTTATTTTCAATCCACATTATATGATTCTACTTTATGTATTTCCATCACATGTCATTGGACAAACCACATTAAAGATCATTTCTAAATAGCTAACATATGTAAGATACATCATTTTACAATATCTATTATAAGAGAGTTCATCAACATCTGTTACATCGTTACAAGATTTATAACAAAGCTTCCATGAGTACATGCGGAAAGAATACATCTAATTACAATAAGAGATACAATGATATACAATCCAATACATATACATAAAAGACTATCTTCTTGAACTAGAATAGGAACTGGAATCCACTACACAAGGAACGACCCCCATGCACATGAACATGCAACAAGGATACCTAATGGAGGAAAAATCACCAACCTCCCGACCATGTGGAACCTTAAGGTCCACCCCTCATGCTAGGAGATAACACAAGGTCCCACTACTAACATTCAATGAAGAAGACAACAAACTAACATAAACAAAGGCTATACATGACTCCAACACAACATTGCTAACAATACCAACATCACATACAACACTTGCTTCGCTTCCAGAGGCATTCACACAACAGAAGGGAAACATATATCTAGGGAATGCTAGACTATTATAGGGAG
>VDFB02194466.1:0-10594 GCA_007258455.2 Sequoia sempervirens | reverse complement strand
GACCCTAAGAAATTTTGAAATGAAGAAGAAGTGGGGTAGAGCAGGGTGCAATTGGAGTCCACTATCCCTAATTGGTTGGAGAAGGAAATAAAGAGAAAGTAGGTAGTAGTGGAGGATAGTCCACCAAATTGGGATGCACTACTAGCCAAGATTGGAAAATATAAAGGAAAGAAGAGGGCTAGGGTGATCTCGTGGGTCGAGAGAGATGAGGCACACAACAAGGTGGATTGCTACCCCTGTTCCAGACAAAAATAGAGATGATGTGGCTGGAAATGATTATAACATACAGACTTTTAATCTTGGGCCTACATCGATTGAGGAGGATATTTAGGACTATGAGGTCTCTAGTGCAGTTATTGTGGATCTATTGAAAAAGGAAATGAAGACCAAGTAGGAACTTAAGAGAGAAAATGAAAATCTTAGGAAGTGCTTGGAGGAATTAATAAAGCCTATGCAGTCCATTAATCCCTCTTCTTCTGCTACCAATCCTCTGCTTCAGGAGACCATAACTGAGCTGGAAAAGATGAAGGCTTCCACCCTTGCCACTATGAATTGGTTGAAAGGAGTGCAAGAAAAGGGTGATGAAGCTATTAAGGAGATCCTGTCAATGGGGAAAGATGCTATTATGGCAACTGAGTGGTTGAAACAAGTGTTGGCACAAGATAAGGAGGATATGGACCTCCTTCTACAAAAAACTAGAACTCTAATGGAATACACCCATGATAGGTTGGTAAGCAATGGGATCCTTCCTTCCTCTAGAAATGGGCCAAACCCCGAGTGTTTCTTCGAGGCACTTCAAATTGCATGTATGTGTTGAAAAAGATTCACAAACAAGGGTAGTAGATTGATGACACCTTGACTGAGATTTACAATGGTTCCATTGCCTTCTTCAAAATCATGACGGGAAGAAGAAAGATCATGCCCAAGTACTCGAGCCTTGAGCAGTTGAGAGAATGGTGGCATGATTTGTATGCACCACTTGATGATGGTTCTATTTCTGAGCACCAACTGGATGATGCGGCCACCTACCTCACGGTTATTGATAAACATGTGACATATAAGGTAGATTGGGATAGATCGGTTAGGCGCTCAAGGGACAAGATTGTGTCCATGGAGAGGTGACTTAGGGTTATGCCAGTACCACCTATGGCTGACTTGGATGGAGCATTCTTGAAGCTACATGAAGAGTCAGATTGGCCCAGAGGTAATAGGGAAGAGAGCTAATGATAGGCTACGGCGCGATTTGTGCTTCCCTATTATCTTCCCATGCATTGTCCGAGCTGCATTGTGGATCCTGGTCTGACCTCGACGGGATGCACATTGAATGCCTATTTGACCCATTTCAAAGACTCTCCTGTCCCGGTTGTTGTGTTGAGTTATTGCTGTGAAACCCTTGCCTGGCCGACGGACTTCTGGGGATTTCTATGTATTAGGCATGTGGCCTCATTTGTAAAGGGTTAGAAGAATTAGATAGTTGGAAATAGTTAGGAGGTTAGAACTTGTAATCAGAATATAGAAGTAGAGTAAGTTAGCAGGTAGTTGCCCTCAAGCAAATATTGTAACAGAAAGCTAAAATTGTTGCTACAGTGAACAATTTGAATGCAAATAGTGACATTGTGATTTGGTGCCATATTTGTGCTCTCTTGTTTTGCATGGTTTTTGCCATTCCATCTTTAAAATTGCTTTGAGTTGGTAAATATCTAGATTAGATTCAATTTGATAATGTTTGTGATCTGATACTTAAATGTTGCAGCAATCTCTCAGTCCATACTTTTCGCAACCAACTGATTGTTAGTTGCTTTGCAAAGTTAGCCTGGACTTTTCATATTCCTTGTGCTTAAGTTCGATTGTGAAGGTTCATTCACTTCAACTGCAAAAGGGTTGTTTGAGTGAGTGTTCATGATTTGAAAATCTTAACACCTCAGAAGATTGCACTATTTTCTGTGAGATTGTAGATTTATCTTGGTCAAGTAGAAATCAGTTTTGAGGGATTGGTCCATTTCGAGTATTGGTTACTTACATTGTTAATTTTAGAAGTAGTATTAGATTTAGAACTCTCTTTAAAACCCTTATCCTTTTCTATTTCTTTAATCATTGGATTAAATCTTGGATTGAAGGCTCACCAGTTTGTTAAATCTGATAAAATTGATTCAGCATTTTGCTCGTAGTAAGGTCCCATTGTGATTACCAACATTTTCACATTTCGTTACTGAGTTGTTTATGCACTGTCAAGACCTGACATTAGAGACCTTGGGGTTATCTCTTGAGGCTTGCCGATAGAGATTTACCTTCAAGAGAGATAGGATATTATATTCGCTTGGTCATATTGTGCGTAAAACATGATCAACAGATTGATACAAAATTAGGTCTATTTGGGGTAGTTTGTTTCCTAGAATATTTTCTCCACATGCACTTATTGTTTATATTCTTTACATTTTAAGAGTTTATTGATTTATTATACTACTTCTATTGTGAACCTCACATAAAATAATATATTTTTTTCAATAAATTCATAAGTTATCAAACCCTTAAGGAAAGTCAACATCATACAATAACCACTTCAAGGGGGAAAACCTCTTATACAAAATAAATTATAATTATAATATTCAAGATTGATGTCTTACACTTATTAAGCCCTTACAATATATAATGTCTTGCTAGAGATTATTACTAATATCCCATATATGTGCAATAAATATTTTTATTGTAAGTAACTAGTGGGATGACTTACAAAGCATATGCATCCACACCTTTATTTATTATATTTATATAATACTACCTAATACACCATAATACCATATCTTTAGATACATTACAACTTCTCCATTGTTTCATTAATTAAAATTTATTATCTTAATAACATTGTAACACTGATTAAATACATATTCTTTATTATTTTCATTCTAGATCATTTACCATGTTATTTTAATAATGATGTCTATACACATTTCTTGAGAAATTTATAGAAAATAATTTATTTATTTATATTCAACCCCTATAGAGGATGATTCATAAATAATGAAAAATGATCAAACATAATAGGAAACCATGCAATATGTTCCTAGGATGATGATGCAAGTGTTTATATCAAATGAATTTGTCTTTAAAAACATAAATGTACAAGATCCTCCTTTTTTTTTGTGGGGGGGGGGGGCATGGGAGGGTAAAAAATAGTTATATTGGAAAATATTTAAGTACATGAATCAAAGAACCAGATAGATTAGGAATAAAAATTGCTAATAGCTCCAAAAGGTCTACAACATGTCCCAACATGGACCATCTATATCAAACCATTTTGTCATCATCAATAATTCAATTAAGTAGTTATGAATGTTCCTAATCCAAATATCTTCAATTCTCCATAAGCCAACCATTCACTTCCTTTGAGGCCCATTTGGCCAAGAATTTTTCAACCTTGAACTTAGTATCTAAACAAAGTATTTTTTTAACCACCACAACTAACCTTCAAGAGTAATCTTGAAATTTTATTTTATTCAAGAGATTAACAAGAATCATAGAATCAACCTCACAAACAATTTTATACCACTAGCATAAGATTTCTCAAGACCATAAAGAATAGCTCAAGCTTCCATATGATTGTTTGAATGAAAACCCAAGGAGGAAGAAAAACTGAACATAACTAGTAACATTATAAACAACACCCCTAATTCCAATAGGACCTGAATACCCCTAGAGGACCCATCTATATTGATATTAAGAAAATACCTATGAGGAGGAAACCACTTGCATGACAATTTCACCTTTATGAGAGGCAAAGATTGGGGAAAAAGCCAACACAATGAATGAGTATTAAAAGATATCTCTGAGAGATTAGCCACACGAAGATCTAAAGCGGTTAGAGAAAATTCTTCATAGAACTTTGTCTCAATAGTATCTTTAAGCATACCCTTAATTTTAAGAAAAACATGGATGGCCCCTTGTCTTTCATCCTAACATATGGAGTAATTCCTTTCCAACCATAATTACTAAATGATGAAAGAAGTACCAATATCCCAAGTATCTAAAATGAAGGAGGTTGAAGCAAGTGGTCTACCCAAGATGTTTCAAAATTTAAATAGAGAGGTTGAGTGGGAAGCGGGTATATTCCAAAATTTCCCCTAGAGGTTCCAAACTTCTAAAGAGAAAGGGTATTGGAAGAAAAGGTGATTCATGTATATTCTTCATTTGATCCACATAAAAAAAACATGGAAGGCCCATAAAACCCTCTCTTATAGATGTTTTCCCAAGTAAGGAACTTATTTTGACTCACCAACCATAAAAATAAATTGCACCAAATTTGTTCCAAGTTTTATCCCATCTTGGGAGTTCAAAATTTCCTCTATTTTGAATCTCCAAGGCTTGATAACCAAGCTTGACATAATACTCACCTTTTGGACTAACACCCTAAGAAAGAATGTTTGAATCCTCCAAACAACTACATAGTCTACTAGCCAAAATAGAAGCAAGAAACTTCCTATCTTCCATAACCCCTCCTCTAGGCTAGAGATCATGATCCTTCCAACCGTGGATCAAGGTTCTCCTTGAAGAGAGCTCTAATTAAATTCTACCACATCACAACAAGGCCTCACAAAGGAAATGGAGATGAGGAAAATAATACATAATAGGACTCCAATGATTGTCCTAATAATTATCCCAAAATAAATATTTATTATATTGATTAATAATCTAAAAAGACCCTATTCAATAACCTCAAAAACCTTCTTCAAACTATTCTAAATTATTAATCATTTTCTTCTCAAATCCATTCATGGGTCATCTTCATTAGCAACCCCTCCCAAATATTTTAAGTTGAGGAGCCAAGCCTAAGGCTTCTTGAGGTCCTTACACCATCTCTCGAATAGTTCAACATCTAAAACCTAACAATTGATTTCAGAAAGGTGCATACCAAGGCCACTAGCCTTATTTGAATGACACACATTGTCCCAACTTATAAAGCTTCATTTTTGAGACTCAAGATTACCATCCTAGAGAAAATTCCTAAAGAGGGTCCATCAAATTCCTTAAGGAATATTTTGGGAGCCATAAAAATAAAATAAAAACTAGCAAATAGGCAAGGTATTAAAAATAGATTTTAGAAGGACCACCTTGTTGGAATATGAAGTCAATTTTATTATTATTCCAATAGTGATGAATAGTTGACATTGAGTACCTAGGTAGTGCTTCAGGTATGTGCATAATATGATTGAAGAATTTTTATTTAATCAAAGGTTAAAATGATGGGGGATCCTAGGGGGCGTCATAGCCCCATGGATGTCGAATGATGTTACATCAAAGGAATTTATGATGAAGCTAGAATTTTTTAGGACTCACTATTTACAAGAGTTCTATTTTTGGAAGTTTTGTTCAACAAGGACTCTGCAACTTGGATTTCATATACTCTTTCAAAGTCATGTTTTCTATATCTTTTGAAGATTGTTGTAATTGTGAAATTTTCTTGAGAAATAAAATATGAGCGACATTGCTCGTGGTTTTTTTTCTTGGTATAATTTTACCAAGTTTTCCACATAATTTTTGTGTGTTATTTTTTCTTTATTAATTTTGCACTGTAAATTTTTTTGTACACCTTGCCAACAAAAGATAACCAACAAAAATTATATTTGTCCAATTTCATGTGAAAGTTATCAAAAATATTCCTCCAATGCTCTCTTCTAAGATTCCCAATAGAAAGGGGGATTCCTAAGTAATCCAATGACAAACTCCAAATTTGGAAATGGAGAATATCAATAATTATTCGCTGAATGACCTGTAGGGTATTGAAGAATTAAAAAATTGGTTTTACTTCATTTATTTTTGGTCTAAAGCTAATAAGTATATATCCAAAGTTCTTTTGAGGTTGGTTTCCTCAACAATTTTTTAATACCCAAGAAGGTGGTATATCAGTAAATTGTAGGTGAGTATGATAATTAAAATTATGAGTGCAAGAACAACCTCGAATAACCATAGCCAACTTATGTTGCTTCAAAAACCTACCCATACCTTCAACTATTAGAATAAAAAAATAGGGAGATAGGGGGTCATTGTATCTTAAACCTATAGAAGTAGAGAAAGGTATACCAATACTAAGAAATGAAAAGGTGGTTGAGCTCACATAACTCACAACCAAATCAATCCAATTTAAGATGAAACCAAGGAAGATTTTTTTTACCGAGGATGGACCAATTGACATTATCATATGCCTTAAACATGTCAAGCTTAATGAGCATGACCTTCTTATAAGTAGCCACAAAATGAATGGATTCAACAAAAATCACTATACCATCCAAGATCTACCTACACTGCACCCTTTCTCTTAAGAGATAAGAGGTCCCATGCATTTCTTTAATCTTTTTGCAATGATGTTTGAAATTATCTTATAAGAAACTTTGAAAAGAGAAATATCCCAAAAAACCTCCAAAGATGAAGCTCCCTATTTCTTAGGAATAATAGCTAACAAAGTAGTGTTAATGGATCTAAGAATATGCTTATCTTTCTACAATTCCCTAACCATATTTAGAAGATCATACTTTGGGTTCTCCCAAAAGCATTGGAAGAATTCTATAGGGAAACCATTGGGTCTAGGATCTTTAGGATTTTTCATTTGGAACACAACTTTTTCCAACTCATCCAACATAATGGGTTCCAAAAGAAAATAATCCATGCCTTCAGATACCAAGGAGGGGAGCAACAAGAATGAGCCTTTCCTCCTCAAAATCCTAGAAATATTATTGTGTGAGGAAAGATAAAAAAGTATGAAATTACCTCCCCGAAGATCTATCGCAAAGAGGATAATTGATCCACTTGTGTAGACACAACAAAAGAAATAACATTCTCGCTTTGTTGATCCTTCACATAGTTATGAAAGAAGGAGGTGTTATTATCTCCAACATATAGCCAATCTACTAGATTTCTACTTCCAAATTATTTCTTCTTTGAGTTACCATTTAGCCAAATTTTTGGAGTAAGAATTTTCCTCCAATAATTCTATATTCATGCCTTCTTTAATCTGAAAAATAATTTGAACTTAAGATGTTTTTGAAGACCCAATTTCTCTTGGAAAATATTTCAAAAAGATATGTTTTTCCACTTCTTGAGATTATATTTCACAAATTGAAGCTTTTTACATGAAGAAAACATTATAGTTCCATATCTAGGCTTTCCTTCAAGCCACCAATTCTTTACAAGGTTAAATAGATTTGGGTTTTGAAGCCACATAACTAAAACTTGAAAGGAGGATTATTTGGACTAGAAAAAATAGAAGAAGAGAATTTAATAGGCCAATGATAAAACCCTTTCATCCTAAAATCTTTGAAGAAGAGGCCCTACTAACACTAATCCAATAATAATAAACAAGAAATCTATCCAAATATTTTGAAATTGAGTCTAACCCACATATTTTTTAACCTATGTGAAAGTACCATTTCTTGGCTCCACATCAACCAATTTAAGAAAATAAATATTATCTTAACGAAGAAGAGGTGAGCCCAAGGTTATCAATACCTCCTTTTCTTCCATTCAATTGGATATTATATTGAAATATCCTACTCAAATCCAAGGAATAGAGGGAACATGAGATTTGATGTGAGACAAAAGTAAAGCCTTACTTGCAAAATCCAAGGGTGCATAAATTTCTGTGAGCAAGATGGTATCTGTCGAATCAAAGAATGAAGCCACCAATGGAATTGAGATTTTATTCCCAAAGCTACAAACCGAAGTAATACTATAAGTAGTCTAGAAACAAGCCAGTTCCCTAGCATTTCCTAGGGCCTCAATACATAAACAGTAACCTCCATGCCAAATTTTTGATTAAATACTAGCCATGTCTTCCAAAGACAACTTTGTTTCCTAAATAAAATATATATCTGACCTATGTTCATAGATAATATCATGAGAAATATTTTGATGAGGGATGCTACTCAAGCCCCTATCATTCAAGATAAAACAATCATTTCAAATGGTTAGAGAAATTATTTACAATAGTTTTTATCAAACTTATTTCCACTAATGATTCACTTATCATCTTAACCTTATCTTGATCCTTCTTCCTTCCCACTTTAGGGCCCTTATCAAGAATTCATTTCTTAAGATTTTTTATTGAAGACCCAACACGAGATGACCTTTCTTTTCATCTCATATTTATTTTCCAAATCAAGAAAAATGTCTAAATTTCATTATCCTCTTTTGAATTCCTTTGAATCAAATATAAAGGGATTGGATTCTCCCCACCTACTTGTGCATCCCAAACTTCTCGAGCCTTAGTAATATTCTTTATGAATCTAGGGGTAACATTCTTACAAACCAAGGAATTAACTTGTAATGTAGAGGGAGGAATTATATAAGAATACATCAAGATGTTACTAGAATATAACTCATGCAACTCTTAATTATTCTTGAATCTTATGATCCATTGAAGTTCCTTCCTCAAATCTTTCCAAAACATCAAAATGGTTACCACTCTTCTCCATAGGGAAGTTATTTTTTAGATGGAGAGTCACTTTTCCTTTGTTGTGACACTTCATAAGAATACAACAATTTGATCCAAGTTGATCATTAATGATAGAAGCTTTTCCTTTTACATTTCCATTTACATTTCTCCTAGAGGCTTCTAGTTGGGGAGCATTATCTATAGGAGCCTATTTTGGGAAATTTCTCTAAAGATGCTCATACTTGTGATAAAGGTGACATTTGAATGGAAGGTCCTCATATTCCACTTGTTGAATCTAGTTCATGGTCCCTAATTTAATCTCCAAATAATTTGGAAAAGGATAATTGAGTTCAATATCAACTCATATACAAGCATAAGTAGTGAATTTTCTCTTGAGACTTTAAAGAGAAGAGCCAAGTGGCTTCCCAAAAAAAAACATCAATTTAATGGAGAATATTAGATCTTCAAAACTCCATAGATAACCTAATGAGACAAACCCACATAGGGATTCAAGAGGGGATCTCCTCTATTGGGTCAAAATCAACATGCCAAGGGTTGATAAATAGGTCCACTTGATTATAGAAATACAACCGAACTTCAAAATCCTTGTGTCTATCTACCATTCTTGTAAACACTTAAAAAGTAACTATTGGCAACCAAAACAACCTCCAAATCCTTGTCTATCTACCAAATGTTACAAACCCAATTTTCTAAGAAGGACAAGGAGGCTCAAAAACCCATAAACTTACAAATCAAAGCGTGTTATGATAAATAGAGTATATTCTTAGAAAAAATATTTAAATTAGTCACCACAATAGGCTATTCAAAACTTTTTTTAAACACCCATTAGATATAGAGCCATTCTCCACTTTAGTACTAGATCAAGCATCTTGCATGGCATGCATGATAGAGTTTATGGAAATAACATTCTTAGAGGTTGAATCCCCATCCATATGAAGCATATATTTAAAAGAAACTAGTAGGGATCTATAGGATCCCCTCCAAAACCATCCATAAGGACTTCTACACCGGCTTTGCCTAAATAAATATAAAAAAACCATACAAAAGGAGAGAAAAGGAGATCCCAAGAAACTCATAACACAACAAAACACCACCAAATGTAGCCCAAAAAAACCACACAAAATTCATTTAATAAATAGAAAATAAAGTACCAAATAAGTTCCAAAGATGAAAAGAATAGGCACCAAATCTACTCCACATACACGAAAACACATGTTGTAGCATGCATAGGATGACACAAGCACATACAGGCTTCAAAACCCATTGTTGCACCAACACCATCCTTCCTTTCTCTATACTACCTTGTCTTTACAATATCCTCTTTATATCATATATGTTTTCTAGATTATTCAAGATGATTCAAATGAATTAGGGTTAGTCTTTAAATACACCAGTGTAGGATACAACTTAAAATAATTTGTGATTTTGTTAGATCATAGGGGTTAGTAAGGAACACAAATGTGGGCTCAATTTGATACATTTAAATTTTAAATTTGAGGGTTCTAATCTACAAGTGTAAAAATGGCTTCAAATAATTTTGTATTACTAGATTCAAGTTAAGGTGATGAATGATGAATTTTATAGTTGATTCTAGACTCTTTGGATGTGTAGAGATGGAATATTCATATGATAATGTTATTTGATAACTTTCACAAAAAATGTGACTTCTTACACAATAATCAATGCATAAAATATAACCTAATCAATGTGGATCTAAAAAATAATGGAAAAGGGGCATGGAATTGAAAAGTTCACTATTACAAATACAATAGAAAGGGAGTTCTAATGAAGTAAGTGGATTTAAAAAGCCCATAACATATATTTAATAGAAATTAACATATATAACCTTCATTATACCTAATTATCTTTTAAAACTATTATTATTAATTACTATATAAATATAGTATTTAACCACATAAGATATTAAAATAATATACTATTTGTATATAGGTATTTGAATAATTGAAATTCTAAAGGTAAAGATACTATTTTAGAATAAACTAATCTAATTGATTACACACAACAATAAAAACATAATTAACCTAAGTAAATCAAAGGAGTGGGAATCATTGATGGAAATGCTATTTAAAAAATTAAATGATAAATATATGGGTACATATCTCTTGGATCAATAATGAAGAGATATGTTTT
>VDFB02194464.1:0-20525 GCA_007258455.2 Sequoia sempervirens | reverse complement strand
AAAAATATTTTAAAAATTTGGAATGAAATTAATTTGTAATAAAATTCATCTATGTTTCTTATTTTATAAAATTATTTTTATGAACCAAATTCAGTCCATTTTTTAATTTTCATTTTTTTTTGCAAGTTCAAGCATCATAAAAAATGATTTAAATGGAGAATATCAAAGTCAAGTGATTAGTTCTTTGTTTTTCCAACACAAAAACTATAAAATATGTTTGTTGCAATTTAATTAAAAAAAATGAAATATGTTTGTTGCAATTTCATTAAGCAAAAAGGAAATAAAAAATAAAACAAAAAGAAATTTGAAAAACAAAAATAAAAATCAAAAAAGAAATTAAAAATCACACATGAACCAAAAAAAAAAAAGAAATTTGAAAATCTAAAAATCAAAATCAATTGAAAAATAAAAATCAAAAATCAAAAAATAAATTGGAAACAATTGGAAACAATTGGAAGGAAAGTTGGAGAAAAAATCATAAAAATATCAAAACAATTTTTTTTTTAAAAAAATAATAAATAAAAATGATGGAAGAAAAAAGAAGTGAGAAAATCAAATAAACTATGGAAAAGAGATATCCCTTGACTACTTTAGATATATATTTATAAATATAAATATACTAGTATATAAATTTTATATAAAATAAAATATTAAGTATAAAATAAAATATCTAAAGTTACTTTTATTTTGCCATTTTTTAAATAAAAACAAATAATCAAGAAAAGAAAGTGAACTTGAGTTTTTTAATAAATTATAATAGAAATATATGTTACCACTTTTTAAAAAAAATGAACTTGAGTTTAAGATATTTTAAATAAAATATAAAAAATCAAGGAAAGAAATAATCTAAAATGAAAAGTGAACTTGAGTTTGTCAATAAAAATATATGTTACCGAGAGTTTTTAAGGAATTATAATAGAAACATGTTTCCCCACTTAACTCATATAGTTAAGTAATTTATATTTTATTTATTTAAATAATTTTTATTATTTGAGATAATTTTTGTTTTTTTGGAGTTCCTTAGAAAACCCATTTTTAATGTAAATTTCTCCTAATGAGCGTTTATGTTTGGTGCTTTGTCTTCTTTAGGTTTTAGTACAGAAAAGGGGCAACAATCGTTACAAGCTTACCAGTGGAGGAAAGATAAGGTTCATACTTAAAAAATATAACACATTAGGACTGGCGTCCATTGCATTTGTAGGGAGGAAAGTAGGGTTTGCCAGGAAATTAGGGTTTACAATAGATGAAACATTACTATTATCTCAATGTGCATTGAATTAAATGTTACCAATGGAGGAAAGATAAGGTTCATGCTTCAAAGAATATAACATATTGGGACTAGTGTCCATCGCGTTTGCAAGGAGGAAAGTAGGGTTTTCCAGGAAATTAAGGTTTACAATAGATGAAACATTACTATTATCTCAATGTGCATTGAATTAAATGTTACCAGTGGAGGAAAGATAAGGTTCATGCTTCAAAGAATATAACACATTAGGACTGACATCCATCACGTTTGCAGGGAGTGAAGTAGTGTTTGCTAAGAAAGTATGGTTTGCAATAGACAAAATATTTACTATTATCTCAATGTGCATTGAATTAAATGTTACCAGCCGTGAATGCACCACTTCCCCATATGTTATAAAAGTTTAAGTTCTTCCTAAAAAACTTCCCAATACATTATAAAAAGTCATCATTATTATTGTCTACTTCTTTAGTATTCAAGAGAATACCTAATTTTATCAAAATAAAATTATTTTCTAAATTTTTTTTTGAAAAAAATTAATAATAATTTGTTATTATTGTGTTTGCAATTAGGGCATTCTGTCAGATAGTTCATAAGCCTGACAGAGTTGGGGGAGTCTAACACTCATCCCCAAAACTATTAAAGACAAACCTGTATAAAGAGACATTACTAACATACTTTTCCAATGCAGCTTATTTTTTAAAGCTTTAAAAATAAGCTTTTACATAAAACATTACTAATGACTAGGGCTCTAGTCTCCTACCTATAAGGAAACTCATCAGTTTATCCCTCAGATATATACACCAGCTGAAATTCTTCTGGTGCTTTATGATTTCTCGGGCATCGCTCACAATCAAGAGGAACATCATTATAGACACTAGGGTCACAATAATACAAGCCACCCATTTAAAGTGGCATATGAGAGCAGTAGTATGTTGCTCTCCAGATAGCATAGCCATGATAAGGAAAACCTATAAGGTAATGCAATTTTGAACACATTCACGCATAGTGAACTCCATGGTTGAATTTGATTGGGCTTGCAAGTCCAACCTCAGCTTTTATGGAGACATTTGATAGACTGTACCAGTCCATTATTCTTTCCAAATAGAGGAGTTCAGCATTATGGTTGATGTGAAATGTTTGCAACAGAATAAGGGCGACAGAACATTAGGGGAAATTTACTTAAAAAATCAACCTCCTAAGGATGACATCATCAGATTAAAAGATTGCATCAACCCTTACGGTGACATCATCCAAAATAAAAATAAAATTATTTATTTTATAAAGTAAAACTTTCTAAAATCCTATGAATTAAATCATGATGGTTAATTTAACTCTACATATCCTATTTTATCTCATTCATCTTTCTAAATATAAATTTTTATTTTTATTTTTTAGATTTATATTCTTAATTTCTATTATAGAAATTATTATTTAAAAATCATTCTTAAAATGAAAAAAAAAAAAACATTTCCCGTAATATTTTAACAAAACTTTTTTTAAAAATATTATAAAAATTTAGAATAAAATTCATCTTTGCTTCTTATTTTATAAAATTATTTTTATGAAACAAATTCAATCCATTTTTTATTTTCTTTTGGATTTGTAGGTTCAAGCATCATAAAAATTGGCTTAAAAGGAGCATATCAAAGTGAGGTGATGAGTTCTTTGTTTTTCCAGCACAAACACTAAAAAATATGTTTGCTACAATTTCATTAAAAAAAAATTGAAATATGTTTGTTGCAATCTCACTAAGCAAAAAGGAAATAAAAAATAAAACTTAAGAAATAAAAAAAATAAAACCAAAAAAGAAATTAAAAAACCATTGAAGAGCAAAAGTCGAAAATCATGAAATCAAAAAAGAAATTTGAAAAAAAAAAAAAATTAATTGTGAAAAAAAAAAAAATCAAAAATCAAAAAAAAAGAAATTGGAAAATTGGAAACAATTGAAGGAAAAAAGTTGGAGAAAATCACCAAAAATATCAAACCAAAAAAAAAAAATTAAAAATTAAAAAAAATAAAAAATGATGGAAGAAAAAAAAAAAAAAGTGAGGAAAATAAAAATAAACTATGGCAAAAGATATCTCTTTGACTACTTTAGACATATATTTTAAATATAAATATACTAGTATATAAATTTTATATAAAATAAAATATCTAAAAGTTACTTTTACTTTACCATTGTTTAAATAAAACAAACAATCAAGAAAAAATAAAGTGAACTTGAGTTTTTAATAAATTATAATAGAAATATATATTACCACCACCTTTTTAAAAATAAACTAATTTAAAGATTTTAAATAAAAAAATAAAAAATCAAAAAAATAAATAATCTAAAATGAAAAGTGAACTTGATTTTGTTAAGAAAAATATATGTTACCACTTTTAAAAAAATAATGGACTTGAGTTTTTTAAGGAATTATAATAGAAACAAGTGTCCCCACTTAACTCATATAGTTAAGTAATTTATATTTTTTATATTTAAATAATTTGTATTATTTGAGATAATTTTTGTTTTTTTAGAGTTCCTTATGAGGCCCATTTTTTATGTAAATTTCGCCTAATGAGCATTCTTGGTGCTTTGCCTCCTTTGGGTTTTAGTACAAAAAAGGGGCAATAATCATTACAAGCTTACCAGTGGAGGAAAGATAAGGTTCATGCTTCAAAGAATATAACACATTATAACAGGCGTCCATCGTGTTTGTAGGCAGGAAAGTAGGGTTTGCCAGGAAAGTAGGGTTTATGATAGACGAAACATTACTATTATCTCCATGTGCATTGAATTAAATGTTACCAGTGGAGGAAAGATAAGGTTCATGCTTCAAAGAATATAACACATTAGGATTGGCGTCCATTACGTTTGGAGGGAGTGACGTAGGGTTTGTCGGGAAAGTAAGGTTTGTGATAGACAAAATATTTACTATTATCTCAATGTGCATTGAATTAAATGTTACCAGCCATGAATGCACCACTTCCCCACATGTTATAAAAGTTTAATTCCTTCCTAAAAAAATTCCCAATACATTATAAAAATTCATCATTATTATTGTCTACTTCTTTAGTATTCAAGAGAATACCTAATATTATCAAAATAAAATTATTTTCTAAATATTTTTTTGAAAACAATTAATAATAATTCGTTATTATTGTGTTTTCATTTTCCCATGCCACTTTTAACACACGAAAATTTTGTTGTATCAGTCATACGTTTAATGTAGTGAGTTGGAAATTAATTTTGTTCAATCACTTTAAAAAATATCAACACAACACACCATTTTTTTTGGAAAATGGCTTATGACAATTATCTTTGTATATTGAAAGATCTAATCACTACCTCACTTCCCAACACATTAATAAAAATTTCATTTGTGTTGTCCTTCCTAAAATCTCCCAACACATTATTAAAAACTAGCATATATATCTTTAAATAATCTATATAAATAAAGTTGAGAGATATCTTTATTTATTTTTTATCGTATTATGTAAAATAAAATAAAATAAAATAATATTTAATATATTATATTATGATATTAATGCTAGTATATTGTATGATATTAAATTATATTATGTTATATTACATTATTATTAAATTAAAATAGTAAAAAATTAAAATTACATATAATCTCAAAATACAAACCTTCAATTCTACATATATCTACAACAAAATGATGCTTGCAAAAATCATAACCATCTTAAAATATAAAAAAATGAATATAAATTAAATTAATTGAAAACAATAATAAAAATAATATGAACAATATGAAAAATTAAAAAAATTGACCTCAAAAAATATTGTACTGTAAATTTTTTATTTTTTATGATCGAGTCCCATCATCTAAATGTAAATAGCCCATTGATTAAGCAGTTTTGTCTCATCTTACCAACTTATTTCCTAAAAACACTTGACTTTTGTTCTTCCTTCCTATAATTTTTTTTTCTCATTCTACAAATCATTGCATGGAGTCCTCTGATTCTCTTACATATAAATCCACTACATTCAAAACCATGGTTGAAGTTGACCCATGATATGCAGTGTATTTTGCCACAACTTTCCCACCACCTAAACTGTTGTACAATTCCTCATGAACAACTCAAGCACACATGCAGTCATGTTACCTTTTCTTCTCTAGATTTAAGGACTACATTCATACCCATGTTCATTGTTTAGTAAACATACAGTTCATACCATGAATAGACTTCTCTCGAATTTTACTTCAGTGTTCCCTTTTTTGGTGATGTTGCATCTCCTCTTCCTCCTTCCTATGAATTCATAGGGCTACCTTGAAATGGGTTTTGTGAGGAGCATAGGAAAAAAAATTGTTCTAAATGGCAAGCCTCTACATGTTAATGGATTCAACTCATATTGGCTCATGTTGGCATCATCAGACACAAACCAAAGACACAAAGTCACCTCTACTTTCAAAGAAGTTGTAGCTCATGGCCTGAATGTAGTTCATACTTGGGCTTTCAACAATGGAAATGGATATCACGCATTGTAGCACCCCTTTGATTTGCTTATATTTTTGACATTTCTTTTATTTTGATAGACTATGATACTATGTTGTTGTTATTTGATCATTGACATTGGAGCGATGATGGTTTTTATATTGTGATGTGATGGTACACCTTATGGATGATTATTGTTTGTGACATACTTTCTGGTTAACATAGTTGTTTATTTGTAATGCCCTTCCGTGTCGGTTGTTTTGGACTTGTGTGTGAGTATTTGTGTGTGCTTCATTGATTACTGTGTTATTTGATTGTGTGAAAAAAATATAATATGTTAGTAATCATGTTTAGATAATTAATTAAATCATAAGTGAAATTGCAAGGTTATTTAAAATATAATTAGGAATTAAAATAATAATCAATTAAATCAGATCAAATGATTTAGAACGAATGATCAATCAAATTAATTTGTTAAAAGTAAAAGTGATATTATTAGACAAATTGATTTAAATTGTTATGAACAAATAATCTTGAAAAGATAATTATTATCATAAGAAATTTAATGGATGCTTATTTAGAATCTTGCAAATGGTTGTTTTTAATTATTTTAATGTGGAAGTAATTAATTAATAGTGTATTGTGAAGATAATGAATATATATTCAAATAGAAGTTCATTTTTCTGGAGTTAAATTTATTTAGTTTAATCAAAATGCTTGATAAAAGAAAATGAAATATAAATACTTGAAAAGGCAACAAAAGAAATTAGGGATTAATTGGATTTATTTCTTGAGTTGTGACTTTTGGTTTTCACTGGAGAATATGAAGAATAAACAAATATAAAACTCCATCTTTTGTGGATTTGAATGTAATAAAATTTCATTTTTGGAGAAGTGACTTTTGGTATTCGCGGGAAGAGGAATTAAAAGGATTCCTGGGCATAGAATTTATTAAGGGTTTTTCCTTGTTGGAGGGATGGTTTTTTTCGAATGCTGGAGAAATTTTATTTCCAATCATTTTTTTCTGCCCTTAGTTTCTTTTTCTGTTCTCTGGAGAAAATTGGTGAAGAGGAAGGAAGATTTGGATCTGTTGTTGAAAGATTTGCAGCAAAGGAATTAGTACAGCAAGAGGATCAAAGCTTCTTCAATTTTCTGCAAGCGAAGGACGCCAGGTTCCTTCTTTTAATTTATTTATCTTCTGTTAAAATAGGAATTGGTGCTTGTAAATGAAATTTGTATTTAGGGTTGAAAGTTAGATAATGATAGGAAAAAAAAAAAAAATCTATTGGGGTTACAGTTTAATCAAAGGAAATTTTAGCAGGGAATTGGGGATTGTTATTCATTTAATGGAATTTTCTGGGGTTTCTGGGTTGTTGTTGATTGAAAAAGGATTTTATTGTAATCTGGAAACAAACAGTAGTTTTGTTGTCTCAATTGTTTAAAAAGAATAAAATATACATATTTGTGTAGGGACAATTTTTATTTCAACAAATTTCTGGGTGTGATATTCTGGTCTGTACATGTATTTTATTAAAACAGTTCTTTTATTTTCAATTTTGCACAGTGAAATGTACAGTAATTATCTTTCCCCTGTTTTCTTTGAAAAATATTCACATCTCTGTGTGTATAGATATATATATATATATAAGATATATATATATACATATATATATAAATATATATACATATATTCGAACTTATGAAATTTTCGAGTAAAAATTTAAATTCGCCGAAACTATGCATAGTATTTAATTTTGTTTGGGTTATATATATAATAGCAATGGCTGTGTGTGGGGGTCGGCCTTGGCCGTACCCACCACCCACCACCGGTCCGTGTGACAGTCTGCGGACTGTCCACGGCCGGCGGCGAAGCTTTCCGTGGCTGTGTGTGTTGGGAATAAAATTTCCCATGTAAATTTTATATGTTAAACTTCTTTTAATCCGCGAATTTTTATATGGTATTTTTCTGTGCGGATATTTATCTTTATAAATATATAAATATATATATATGTATATATATATATATATGGTACATATATATATATATATATATGTATATATATGTATATATATATATATATGTATATATATATATGTATATGTATATATATATATATATATATAGTATGTATATATGTATATATATATTTATATATACATATATTTATTAATTAATTTTATTATTCTCGTTTCTAATTTAAATAATATTGTATTATTTAATTATGTATACAATATATTCACTTTTTCATTAATATATATATTCTGCTAATTTAACTGCTAGTTAAACAATGAAGTGTTATATTTTGTTTCTGCTTTTCTTTTCCACAAAATTTATTTTATGTAATTCTTAACCTGCTATTTAGAAAATAGATATTCACATTTAGATTCTATTTCTTTTCTCATTAAAAATAAAGCAGAATTTGTTACAATGAAAATAATAGTAAAATAGAAAAAAAATTGTCTTATGGATTTGTTAAATTATAACTTTGAGTGGATATTGTTTACGAAAGTAAAACAACATTGTTTATTTAATTCTTGTTTAAATGTGAATATTTTTGGGAATAGAATTTATTATGGGATTAAATAAGTTGTTCTTTTTATATTTCATCTTGTAGTATTGTTGGATTCATAGAACAGATCTTTTCTCTTTTTTTACATTCCCTCCTCAAAAAGAATTAAAATAAATATAAATGCGTAGTGGTTTTTAAACGTAATTGTGTGTGTAAATTTATTTAGATAGATTTAAGATTTTAAGGTGGTAAGTTCTAATATGTAGTTTATGTATGTAGAGTATTGTTATTATTGTCATTTTAAAGTATAGACAATTGGTCTTAAATGGTTTTCACAATTAATTTAAATTTTGGAAGTGAATGTTAAGTGAGTATGATGAAAGGGGAAATTTAAATGTATGGGTATAGTTAGAGATTGATTAGGGTAATTTCGAATTGGATAGTTTATTGGTGAAATGGAATTTTAATCTTTTGAAAATTGACTTCCCTTATATTCATTTAATGATTGATTTGTAAGTACGCTTTATGGATAAGACTTTTAGAATACTTGTGATGGTTATCATGAATTGTTTTAGTATGGGTAAGTTGTAAAGTTATTTAGTTCTGGTCATTAATTGATTGGTTAATAAATATTGTTCTCAATTGAATTGTTGATTGATGTTTATTATATAAGTGTTTTTGTGGAGTTGTGAGTGGTTGAGTATTTAAGGTGTTCTTAAATTTTTGTGCCTTGGATGCCTGGTTGAATGCTTTTACCTTTGTTGTTGAAGGATTGTTTTTGGGTGGTTCCATGTTGGTGTGAATGCCTTTGGAGGTTAGTTTTGATTCAAGGAATCCTTTGTCTTTTAAATTTGTGTTGCAATGTAATTGGGAATTTGTATTTTGTTGATGAGTTGTGGGAGGTTGATCTTCTTGGATTTCTGATTTATTTTGTATCAAAGTTGTTTATGTGGTTTGGATGGGGTGGTTGATCTTATTTTAATGTATTCACTCATTATTATTTTTTGAATTGAAATTAGATTTGGTGGCCTTGCAATTATTGTTGTCATTGCTATGTTGTTTTTATGAAAGTGATTTACGCATTCCACCATAAGGTTCTTGTGGAGGAGAAAAATTGAGGTCTCCTGTGAGAATGCCTAGTTGGTGGCTGGTTTTATTAAGTGATTTCATTGAATTAAAGGTTGATTTTATTTTGTGTTTTCCTAGTTGAGATGACACCATTGTTGATTTTTGGAATGGGTCTTGTTGAATCTTCCCTTTTTATGGCTTTTGAGTTACTCTCATATTTGAGGAAATTTTATCCTTGTGTTGGAATTATTGGAGAAAACTTGTGCCGTTTCCCATTTTACCCTTGCTTGTGGGTTTTCATTCTTTTGGCTTCCAGAGGCTTGAGTTGATTGTCAGTTGATGTTCTCTCTTTATGTGCCCTTGATGTGGCAAGTGTTTTGGTTTCATTATTTAAAAAGGGTTGTACGAAACTTTGTAAGACTCTGATGTTGTACATGTTAGCGAGATGGGTAATGCCTCGCATGCTTTTATGTTGTGATTCTTTGTTCAAATTATGATGGTACAACCCTTGTTTTTTATGTTGTTGGGTCTCTAGGGAGAGTGGCTCCTTGTGGGGGCCGGCGCCCCGCGTAAGGGGAAGAGCACAGGAGAACCCACGAGTGAGTTGGTAAACAAGTGAAAACCTAATAATTAACTTAGGAGGGTTGGGTAGTAACATCATAATAAGATTTAAAAAAAATGGATGCCTCACTAGTGCTTCCGCACTAACAGGCCGAAGTCGTGGCTGGTGCAAGGTCATAAACCTCAACCCCGCGAGAGGTTATTACCAGTTCGCATGAGCTACCCATGTTTCGGCAGGGAGGAAGGGCCAGGAGATCCATAGATGGGGGCCGGCGCCTCAGTTTGGAGGAAGGGCCAGGAGAACCCATGTAAGCTATGCGATGACACTCTTCCCTAGTTGCCCATTTGTTTTACTTTATTGTGTTCCTCTGGAAGTAGGTTATGGGAGTTGGTTTAGATTGTTGTTTTAAATTGATTTAAATTGATTTATGATTATTGTTTTAATCCATCTTTAGTATGTTTTGCGGTCATGTATGATCTCATTTATATTTGATTTACAATCTTATATCTTATGATACTGTGATATGATGTTATTATATTGTTTAATTGTAATTCGAATTGTAAGTGTTTCTTGATCATTCTTTGGTTACTTGCTTATTGGTCATTGCTTTGATATATGTGTTGGGATTTGTGACTTTAAGTTATTATATCGACTCTTGTAATCCTTGAGTTTTATGATACTTTTGTATGTTGTGGAGTCTTGTGGTTTCCGTGTTTGGATGTTCTTGGTTGAGGACTCTTCTTGTTAGCTCTTAGCATGGGGGGTGGGTCTTCGGACTCACATGGTTGGGTGGAACGTGCTAAGCACCCCGTTGGGTCCCCAGTCAAGGATTGAGAGGTGCAGATTGGTGCAGTTGCAGCGACTCTAGAGTTGTACTTGTTTTGGAGCTAGTTGATGCTTTGTATTCATCTATTTATTTGTATCATGTTATCTTGTGTATGGTTTCCATTTATGTTTGGAAACACTTTTGTATCATTATACCTCTTGAGGATTGTACTGCAATGTAATGTTAACTCGGTGCGATTATTGGCCATGGCAATTGTAATTCAATGTGTTAAGTTAATTATGCATATGTTGTATTTGTGTACTCAGATGGTTTCTTTTCAATGCTTTATCTTGTATGTGTTATATTTGTTAATATTTACTTGTTAATGTTTATATCTTTGGTTCTTATTGTTGTCATTGTGTGGATCTCAGTCTCGTAATGACTCCTCGTGTACCCCAAGGACATGTGGCTATGAATCTACTTAAATGAAATCAGCTATGATTTAATGTGTATTAAGCATGTATGTTGCGTTTACTTAAAAAAAAATAAAAAAATTTGTGTTGTGGTTTATTGTTTAATTGTCCTTTTGGGGTTCGCATCTAATCAAGCATTATTCGAGTTGATATTGATATATGCTTATCTCAGAAGTTAATTGATGCCTTTAGCTACCAAATTTAATGTGACACTATATTGGTGAAGGGAATGGGATTACATCACTCGCTTGCGAGTGCCCTGCAATTCCACAATTTTCTCTTCACGGTGTGATTGTTTATATTATATATACATGTACGACATATGTTTTATTGTAGGATTGTAGGTACAAGACATCAACTCCACCTAGATTCACAGGTTTGAGCGTCCCATCACCTTAAATGATACGCCTTGATTGGGAGATAGTGACGAGGTTATCCTTGCCAAGCCACAACCCTAGTCACAGTGTGTCGTCAGTCTTTGTCTGGTTTTGTTGAGTTGTCATGTTGACCCTGTTTTTCTTGTTTTTTTTTTTCCAAGGTTTATTATATGTAAATTAATGCTTTATAATGGTTTTTAATGATTATTTAATTAATTTTGATTAATATTATTAGAAGCTTTGTATTTAATTTAATTATTTTGTAAAGTAATTTAATCTTTGAGATTAAATTTATTTTATAAGGTAATTAAATTAATTAGATTAAATTTATTTAGAAATTATTATGTGAATTTGAATTGCTAAATTGCATAAATATCTTAGAGGAAATATCTAAGAGTTGGTTGAAAGATATTTTAATTTTGACATGTGTGCTAGAAAATTATTTAACACAGTAGTTGAGAATTTATTCTCGGAGAGAATATTTGCAATAACAAAAAGAGGAAAGAGGTTACTTCACGAGAATGAGCAAAAAGACATTTTTTAGAAAATAGTTGTTGAAAATTTGGGGGAAACAAATCTTGGAAAGTTTTGGCTTTGGTATTGTTTTGCATCTTTCTGGAAATGGTTATTTGGGAAGAAGTTTTGGTAATTTGGATTCTGAAGTGGAAACACTACTTCAAACTTCATTCCTTCAAACATTTGAAAACATGTTCTTTATTGTTTTAATTTATTTTGCAATCTTTGCCTATACAAGAAGATTATGTATTTTTGTAGAAGCTTTGCTTTATTTTGTAAAAATTGAAAGATTGTTTGTATAACAAGAATATTTAATTGTGTAGAAGGTTTACTTTTATTTTGTAAGTTTGAAAGATTGTTTAAAAAATTGTCATGAATTCTTAGAAGCTTCTGTAGAAAATTGTTGAAAGCTTTGTTTGTTTGGAATTGAAAATTGTCTTAAAAGAGAAATTGTTTTTAAACAATTGAAATTATAGAGGGAATACATTAGAAGATTTAGATAATCTTTGTAGGATTGAAATTGAAATCCTTTGGTAATTTTGTAGAAATTGAAATCCTCTGATAAAATTATGAATCTTTTCCTGTAGATAATTTTTTATAAATTTTCTCTTATGGGGCAATCATTCTAATTTATTGTTATATATATATATATATTTATATATATATTTGGGAAATAAATATATACATATAAATATAAATATATGCATTTTTGAATGTCAAATCAGAGAAATCTTTTAAAACAAAATTATATTGAAAAATATGTTTGAAATTTCATACACAATTATGAGAAATTGCAAGGTATATATATATATATATATATATATATATATATATATATATATATATATATATATATATATATATATATATATATATATATATATGGAGGAGGTTGGGGCTTACCCCAACAAACACCCCCATATAGAGGGAGGCCAGGTGGAGGAAATGCCCAACCGCCTTCCATAACAAGGTACACTAATTAATGGGGATGGTTGCTGGCAACCCCATACTTAGCCAAATAATGGTTGTAAGACCAAGCACTAACCTATTTTGTCCACCTTTTGTTTATGTTTGGTTTTATTACATATATATATTTTATTATGGAAATGTAATTTAGTTTTTAAATAATTAAAAAATATATTTATATATATATATAATTATATGTATTTTACATATTTAATTATATATATTTAAATATATTTATTTAATTGAATATTTTGATATAATAGATGTTTTTAAATGAAATGATTTTAAAAGGGAAATTGATTTAAATAATTAGATTTAATTTATTATTGTTTGTAAATGAAATTATATTAAGTTGGTTAATTTCAAGTAATGTGTTATTGTTTTAATTGGATTTATGAAATCTTAATGGTAGTTTTATTATTTTCCTGAATTGATTTTAAGTTGTGATTTCTTCTATTCACGTTGTTTAGGCAATTTGGGTTAATTGTGAATGTAAGTCTTCCAGATGATGTTGCTTAATGAGGGGGTTGTTATGTGTTATGGTTTAGCCCTTTGATTTATCTTGGGTAGTGCACATGGTTGTACTTTAGTTTGAACACCCAGTTACTACGAACGAGATGTGTGATTTAGTTTGAACACCTAGTTACTACGAACCAGATGTGTTGCCTATTGTAGTATGGTTGATATTTGTTATCATTTTTTGTGCACTTTGTTTACCCTTGGGTTTGGATTAGATCCTTGAGTTGTTAGTAGGAGAGTGGTTCTCAGTTGGGGGTCTGACACACAAAGGGGCACTAGGGTAACTCACTAAGGGTTTAATCAAGTGATAATTAAAAAAAGAATTAAGGGAAGGGGAAACTCTCACAATAATAAAAATAATTAATGTCTCCCTCATGGCTCATGCGCTTGTTTAGGTTTGAGGTGAGATGAGAAGTATATTTTGTATGGGGGTCTGACGGTCAATAGAGGTAGCCAGGATAACCCAGAATGGGGGTCTGTCTGCTAGTAGAGGTAGCCAGGGTAACTCAGGATGGGGGTCTAGTAGCCTAGGAAGGTTACACCAAGGTAACTCATCGAAAACCATGTGTGACACTCCTATGACAACATTATGTATTGTGCAGTTGATGTACTTGATTCTTTTACTTTGGAAGAAATGTAACCCTCATGTTATGTATTGTACTTGTGTAGTTTAGTCTTGAGTTTTCCTGTTTCTAGAGGTTGTTGGTTTTTTTAGGGATCCCTTTTACTATCTCCTAGCACAGGGGGTGGGACTTCAAGTACCACTTGGTTGGGTGGAATGTGCACCTTACACCATTGGGTCCCCATTTCATGTTCATGATGGTGAGATCTTCCAGATTGGAGAGCTCTCATGTACTAGTTGATATGTACTTTCTCTTATGTTCTTTGTATCAGTTAGATGCTTTGTCTATGTACTACGCCTCATTTGTATTCGAGGAGGATTCTTGCATCAATGTAATTATAACATTATTGTATAATTTTCTTCATTTTGGAAATGAGCTTTGTAACTACTTGCAATCTTGAATGTATCATTAATATACTTTGTATCATATGTAATGAATATAATGATTTTGAATGTATGTTCTATATATCATGAGTTTAATTTCATATGCTATGGTTATTTTACTTTTGTATATCGGTATTCAAATGTAAGCATTGTCATGTACCTTAGAGGATGTATGTGTTAAGTGTAGTTCTCATTACATGTTATAATTACACTTTTTAAAAAAAAATGCTACACTTCTTTTGTGTTTGCGTCATTCTTTAAGGTTACGTTGCAAGGCATTACACACATTGCAAACTTCGTTTGGTGTATATGATGAACAAGTGTTCTAGGTTTACAAGTTTCATCATACTATAGAGTTTGTTTTCTGTTTTGCAAGTATAATTTGTAAACATGCCGGAAACACATGTTTTCATAGGCTTCCAAACAGTCCCTTTCCATGGCATTCAAAATTCATCTTAGTAAGAATTTCCCCTTGACTAAGTTGTCTCATAGAATTAGGATTGAACTTTCTCTCAGGCATTGGATTTTGTGATATGTGAAGCCTGAAGGCGTGGCCTCAAGCTTATACTTAGCTTTGTGGGAAGAGCACAATATGTTTAGTGGGAAAGCAATGCAATATGGTTGTAGATTAGTGAGGATTATTTCTACACAAACCCAACTGTTAAAGACTACTAAAAATACCATGTCAATGTAAATTTGAGGCATCACATTGCTCATTATGATATTGTTTAATAATTGAACTGGATGCACTAATGCCTTTGATATTTTGTGTGCAAAGAATAATGACAAGAAACAATAGCTTGAATGGGGTTGCATACAAGGACGACCCTAAAATATTTGCATGGGAGCTTATCAATGAAACCCACTATAAAATTGATCCATTTGGAAGGACAGTTCAGGTCAGGTTGCTTCCATTGCCTCTTACTTGATTTTAAACATTTTTATCTTGTACTCTATCTCTCACCAATGTGATTTTTCTCTGAGCACTACAAAGATGGGTAAAAGAGATGGCTAGCTATGTGAAATTAATTAATAGTAATAACCTACTTAAAGTGAGCATGGAAGGATTCTTTGGCGATTCAGTTCTTGAAAGAAAGAAATTCAATCCAAATGGGTATGGATTTGGAACTGATTTCATTAGTATAAATCAACTTCTAGGAATTGATTTTGCAACTGTTCATGCCTACCCAGACTCATGGTATCTATCCTTCATTATCTCAATCCAATAGTTCTTCTAATTGTATTGTTTCTTCAAAACTAACCTGGTGTTTCCATACTAAATTGAATCTAGGCTAGCTGGTTCAGATGACAAGGTACAACTCTTATTTTTGAAGAGATGGATGAAAGTGCATATAAAAGATGCAGTCAAAGTGTTGAAGAAACCATTATTGTTTTCTGAATTCAAAAAATCATGTAAAGAACCAGGATATAACATTTCTAAAAGGAATAGGTTTTATAATACTATTTATGAAAATATTTATAAGGCTACGAAAATTGGAAGGGTAGGAAGAGGTGGGTTATTCTAGCAGTTGGTTGCAAAAAGGATGGAATCACTTGCAGATGGTTATGAGATGGTCTTATCTCAAAGTCCATCCATAGTAGCTCTTGTTTCTTTTCAGTGAAGAATATTTTCATCCCTTGATCTCTAATTTTTCTATATTGAATTCATGGAATAGAGAATTTGGATCATAAAACTTAGCAAATCTAGTCCATAGAGAAGTTAGTTTTTTTACTTTTACATTCAACCTTCCTCTATAGAATAGGAAGTTGGTCCAAAGCGCTCCATTTAATATATATCAATATTATTACCAATGGTTAGATGCATAAGAACAATAATCCTAGGCATTGGATCCTCTTTCTATGCCTTACAAGTTGGGGAAAAAAGGTGGGAGAATGTGAGAAAATACATTAGTGACATAAAAGAATACACTTAATTGGAATCATTACCAAATATTTCATACACTTACATCTTGGACATCATGCTAAGAACATAATAAGAATTTTAGTTTCGTTGAGTAGCCTTTCCAACATCTACACAAATCACTTCTATAATTCCATCAGTTCATGTGATCAAACTTTAGTGAAAATTGTGACTCATCTCAAAGGGTACTGAATTTTATATTCATTTCTCCCATTTTCATTCATAAATTTTCCAATATTTTATGAAGATTTTAACCTACCATTGGAAAAAACATGTGATTATACCACATAACCTATAACATCTAGTGCATCAATCAATGAAGACAACAACTTGCAAAACTCCCTAGATAGCAAAAGTCAGCTTCTTACTGCAATATAAAAAGTATTTTATGTTGCTCTCTTGTTGGGCACATGCCTTGTCTCCTCCATCTACACAAATAAATAGTCCTTTTCATAGATATTTATTAGTTCATGTGATTTGTCTTCACTAAAAAATGTGTGCATGCTTGTATTCACCTCAACCCAACTGCATCTTGGCTCATTTTTAAATCCTCCATCATTCGTTGTTTTTATTATCCTTTCCATGTCATCCCATTTCCCTTCAGCAACAAAAATATTTGACAACAATATATAATTTGTAGATTCTTGTGAATCCAATTGAAGGAGACACTTTTCTAGACATTTCCCTACTACCATATTCCCATAAATTATGCATGCACTGAGCAATGTTTTGCACTAGGTTGAAATGGCATTGCATGAATGAATGTTTATGTTTGATCAAATATCCACCCCAAAAAAGAAGGTCACCACTGCAGGAATAATTCTTCATTCTTGGTGTAATTCCATATTCTCTACTCATTAAATCAAAGTTATTTCATAGTTCATCCAAAGTGTTAATGTAATTGTAGATTTGGGCTTCATACTTCCTTATTTATATGTGATTGTTCAATGTTAAGAGGCACTTCACATGGCAACTCTGTAATTATCTTCTTGGCTGACCTTCCTTGTAAATTGTATTTATTAAATTGAAATTATATTTTTATGATGGCTTTTTCTTGCATGAAGAGGTGCGACCTCTCCCAAGCAATGTATAAATACAAGATCATCTCCTCTCATTTTACCATCAAGCAAGTTCGATCATCATCCTTCAAGTGCAAATTTCCTTCAAGAGCAGGTCGAAGATTTCTAAGAGCAGATTTCAATATCTAAGGAGAGTAGATTGTAATCTGTATTTTGCATCTAGAGTTGGTGCTCTTACTTGGCCTTGAATTCGGCCTTATTGTACAAGACATTGTTGATTCTTGAATAATATATAAGTGATATATTGTTGCTGGTTTTTCTCCCTCAAGGAGGGTTTTCCCAGGGTATATGTTGTGTTATTGTGTCTGATTTTTGAATTAAATTCTGAGTTTTATATCTAATCATAAAATGTAATAAAGACTATGTGGTTGCATGTAGAGAGAAGTCCAATAAATGTTATGTGGTTTAGACACCCACCCACCTCTTGCATTTGTTCAAAGAGTAGGAGGGCCTCCCTGCCATGTCCATTTTAAGCACTTGTTGAAAGAATTGCATTCCATAAGACAATATTTCATTTAGGAATTTCAAAAAACACTTGTCTTGCATCCTCTATGCTACCAAACTTGTCATACATAGTAAAAAAAAACATTGTGTATTAGAAACAACTAAATCACCTCCAGTTTCGAGGGCATAAGTGTGAACTTGCTTCCCCTGTTCCAAAATGACTAAACTAGAACACACCTTGAGAATGCTAGCAAAGGTGAAAATTTTTGGCATCGAGACTACTAGAAGGATTTGAACAAAATATTACAGAGCTTCCTTGCCATACCCATTTTGGGCATATCCTACAATCATTGCATCCCATGAGACAATATCTGCTTTGGAGATTGTTTCATACACTACACATCCATTTGACATACCGTAATGCCCCACCACGCAACCCTCTAGAGGGAAGTTGCACCACCACTAAAGCACACCAATTTTTTTGTTTAAGTACAAATAACATGTAAGATGAATACACATTGCCAACAACCACTAAGGCCATGAGACAAAGATTACTTTAAACTCAAACAACAATTAACATCAATTGAAACCAAAACATTAATCACTTACTTAATTAAAATTACATGCATCCCATAGCCAAGATAAATTACAACAAGGGATTAAATACCTCAAGACCTAATTAACAAATATTTAAATGATAAGGGATTACAACACTCATTCCCAATGAGGTAAATCCAATAATCATGATTACAATTACAAATTCCACCTCGATAACAATGAGGGGTAAAAGAATAAAGATCAACTGAAAAGAACGAAGCCAGAGTAGCATATGGATCCAACGAGCTCTCCAACATGAAAGTCTCATCCACACGAGCAAGAGAACAACCAATAGAGGAAGGTGCACGTTCCACCCAACCAAGTGAAACCAAAAGGATCACCCCCCGTGCTAGGAGATAAGAACAAGGATTTCCTAGACAAGACCATCTACCACTAGACACAGGCTAACCCATAAACTAAACTAAATCAAGGAAAAAACCCACATCACTTAACACAATGGTTACAATGCTTCCAGAGTACAAAATCGAGTACAATCACTGTACAAAATAAACCAAAGGTACAACACTATACTGACTACTGTCATAGGAGGTGTGTTATCGCAAAGGTTGCATGGGATCTCCTAACAAGTCTTCCTAGGTCCCAACCCCCCTGTAGGGATATCCTGGAAACCTCAACTGACTCCCGGCCCCACATGCACACCAGAGCGGAATCAATTATCTCTCGAAAAGACAAGATAACGATCTTGCCATTCCAGGCCTTTTCGACTCATCTCAAGTCTCATACAAACCCTTGAGCCAATGAGCGAGGCTAAATTATCTTATTAAAGTTCAAAGCTACTCTATCCCTAGTATAAGTTATTTTAATTTTCACTTAATTAACTGACTCTCACACGAGTTATCCTGGAACCACTTTGGGCCCGACGCTCATTGAAATCCACTCCCCTATCAACAACACATAAGTCAACCCCATGCCAATTGTAGACAATGCACTGACACTTATCACAAATAATCAAACACCTCAACAGGTAACACATCACTACAGATGCCCAAAACTGAAACCAAAGCGTGCACTACCTCAGGCTAACACAAGGTTGACTAACATAATGAGACCCACATAACAAACTGATAACTCAACTCAACCATGAATCACAAGGTCACACAACCCGTTCAAAGAACCAGGTATCCACTTAAGCTTAACTCACACACAATCCAAGATAGACAAAGCAAATCATAAGAGACATAACATCATCTCAAGAAAACACTATTGGAAGACTTACATGATCAACAAGGCCAATACGAATTAAAAAAAAATGAAATCAAAGAGTCCCTAGCCTCAAGGTACAAAACCCAGAACAACCAAGGTACACCCACAATCAAACAATATTGCCCATACCGAGAATAAATGAAAACACCACTAGAAAACATTCTAAGCAATTAAACAGGTTAATATTAGGATTTCTTAAATCCAAGCCACGCGGTGACACATTGCATGAAGTCAATTTAAATAAATACCATTATTTGCACATAATTAAAGGTCAATCAATCATGTGAAGAATTTTAAAACTCAATAGTTAAATTCAATTTTCCCTATCATACTCGATGTTTAAGAAAAGAATCGATCTTATAAATAAATTCATTATTCAAGTTTCTCAACAATAACCATAATCACGACACTTAAATAATAAAGTCTTTCAACTAACATTTAAAACAATTTACTTAATCTAAGTTTACCATTAATTCCAAAACAAAACATTTAATATAAATTAAAACATTTATTTTGAATTTGATAAACTTATCTCATCTTAAAGCCATTGATTAAAAATACTCTTTCTACTTAAATACTTTATTGTTATAAAATATAATTTTCTGAATAAACATATATTTTTAAATGTAAACAAATCATGACATATATCTACTTATTTTTAAGTCACAACTTCTCATAACGATATAAAATTGAACTTACCAAAATATTCTAAAATCATATATATATAAATTAATTATTATATAAATCAATATTATTTAAATATTATAATAATAATATTATATATATATTAATATTAATATAATATTAA
>VDFB02194463.1:0-21922 GCA_007258455.2 Sequoia sempervirens | reverse complement strand
ACCACTGGATGCTCCCATCATATACATTACTACATTTACTACCATATATATTTCCTACTAATCCTATAGCTCACATTTATCTCACGTGGATTCTTTATGTTGATGTTCACTTGGTTTGTTGGAACATGTTTGTTACCATCACTTTAGCCTTGACACTCAATGGATGAGGCACACACCTTGATGGGGAACTTGTTCATACTATATGGGAGATGGAGGAGAACCAGACAGTTTATGTTGTGGGATGCAGTATGCTTGCACATTTATATCATGATCTTTGTAACTTTTTCTATTGGGAGGTCTAGAGTATCATTCTTTATATACTACCTTTGGTAGATGGGACTTTGAGTATACTACATGTACTAGTCCAATTAGTCTTCCCACAGTGACAACATTTAGTTATCCATGAGATTTCCACTATACACTTAGATGATCTTAGCAGTGTAGAGATTTGTTGCATTGGAAAGTTATATTTGATCATCTAGAAGATGATGACATAGTGTGGAGACTATATAGGACTCTACAACAGTGGCTAAGTCTTACACAATAGGTAGCTAGGATGTAGTAGGATAAACAATTGGTTGAATGACATGACTATATTATTATTCCCTTTTATTATGATCATGCAATGAGGTAGTCTAGTCAGATAGAGATAACACCTAGCACATAGCCTACTTTCCTAATATCTACATGTAGTGAGGTGAGACCAAGGGATTTCCACAATCCCGCATTTACAGATGTCATGTTTAGTGATAGAGGATAAGGAGTGAGAAGCACCCCCAACATATAACATAAATTATGTAGGCACTTAAATTGTGTACAATAAGTAGTGGATGACATCACAACCTCGACATGTCTTCCCTAATGATAGGGGTATGGATGGTGATATAATAGATGATGATGATATAGTAGAGGATCAAAAGGAGGAAACATAGTCGATAGGAGAGGATCTCAAGGATCCTCGAAATTCCATAGATGCCCCCAATAATAGACCTAGATCTCATCCTTGTGTTACCCAAGAACATATTTTAGCTATAGAGATAATTTAGTCCCATGGGCATGGAGAGAGTAGCTATGCAGTTCCAAAAACACCACTAGCCCCTCAAAGAAGTATAGTTATAGTGCCCATAGAGTCCTATTGAGATCTCGATTGGAAGGTTCAAAATCCAGGTGATGATATGTAAAAATTTTATCTTTTTGTCAAATGATTAGATTTAGATATGTTTATGTATTGGTAAAAGTACAAACCTATGTCATACATTATAAAGTAATTGGACAATAGGAAAAAAATTATAAAATTCAACAACCTTAAAGTGGTCTTTATGTTTTTAATTCCAAAATGATGTAAACTAATGAAATGTACAAATATTGATGAAGTTTCTTCCTATAATTTTTCAAATTTTCTTAAAATTGCTTTGGTTATGTGCCATAGAAAAATGGCCTCTTGTCATTTTCATGGCCTTTTAGGTCTTGTTTCATGGTGTTTGATCTATTTTGCTCTGATTTTATATTGTAACATGGCTTGAACATGCATATTTAGGTATTAAATTCAAATAATGATGTTTTTTCAAGGTGCTATGAAGTGTTATAAAACATTTCTACATTCTTCGCGACTCTCTTCATTAAAATTTTCCTAAAAATCACCTTTTCATCATTAATCAAGGCCTATTTTGAAGTGTTGTAAAGTCTTGTAACAAGATTTCATGCTTTTCTAGGCATAACTTCACTATTTATCTCTTTATCATGCTTTATTTGGTGCCTTTATGCCCCCATAAGTTACAATTAAGTGTATTTTTTAATAATATCTTGACAAACAACATTAAATACAACATAATTCTCATCACCTATTTTTAGGTCCTAGGTGGACTCCTTCACCATGGGTGGCGAATGAGTCCCCCTTGGCCCCAAATTCAAACTTTTTAAAGTTCCTTTTTGGTTTTTATTCAAAAACACTTGATGTCAGCCTGTGATGAGGTATGAACGGGTAACTAAGGCACAAGATTGTATAAATAAGTGATTTTCACCTCATTTTGCAACCCCAATTCATTCATCAAGTTCACTCATCCACCTATTCACTCAAGCATTCAAGCATCTTACAACATCAATTCAAGCATTATTCGGGAACTTTCAAGCATCCATTGACATTATTTCAAACTTGCATCATCAAGGGTTTAACTTTTGTATGCAGATTTAATAAGATTTTTGGTGTTGAAGATTGTTTACAATTCAACTAGATGCTTCAAGTCAACTCAAGTATTTTTCAAGCTTGAAGAAGGTTGTTTTCTTGTTTCCTACAAAATTGACTTTGACAACCCAATAATCTTTGATTTCCAAATTTGGTGTTGTAGAGTTGTTCTCGATTTTTCAGAATTTTGGGGAGAGGACTGATTTTCCACTAGTGGTGAATGATTCCTGCTTAGGACTAAAAATCTAATTTTTTTCAAATTCTAGATCTCGACAAACAGAAACCTGTTTCTGACACTTTTTCACCAAGAGGAGGACTAATTCGCCACCCTGGGCAAATGAGTCCCACTATGAAATTTCAGTGACTTCAAGTAGCATTCAAAAAATTTTAAAATCATCACACATTGCCTAGGTGAACTCTGATTTATTATATTTCATTATGTTCTGCATTCTTTCTTCATTTACTTATTTTTTTCATATCACACTGTGTTTTCAAACATAGCATAAAATTTTCTTTTGCATTAATATTCATTCATTTAGATCACTCAATTGCATTTATTTTACCTCATGTAGACTATACAACATTTCACATAACATAATTTGAATGAACCATTAGAATTTTTGGTCGTAACTCTCTCCTTTTAGGTGAAAAACCCTAGAAGAGTTAGAGAAGTCTTAGGAACCCAAAAATTACTAGTTCATTTTGTTGAACCTGAAATTTTAGCATCTCAAATTTCTAATTTCATTTGCATTTGCATCAACATTCAATTAGTACATTGTTCTGTTTTTGCATTCTAGACATCTTCATATTGCATTTGTGAAACCTTTGTTTAGATTTCATTGCATCTCATTGAAAAAAATTCATACTAGGACTCATTCCCCACCCTAGGTGAAGCAGTCCCTCTGCACTTTTTACACAACATTTATGGCATTCTTTTGGCATTTATCTACATTACAGTTTCCTATTCCTGCATTTTTTTTAATTTCTAGAATCTCTATTCTTCATTAATTATTGCACCTTAGTTTATTTGCATCATGGAATTTTCCTTCAATAAGTTTTGGACTTCATTAAAATCATTGGTAGACATGTCCAATTGTGCCATTGGTTGTGACCCTAATGGCCTTGAACTCACACATGCTCCTTCAACTCCTCATGATTTTCCTCCTCATGAAGTACACATCACTGGAGAAGATGATGATAGCATGAACAAGTTTTATAAGGATTGCCTTGATAACCTAGAAACCAATGCAGCCTTTTATCCATCCATGAAATCACAAGATCTTCCTACTATTGCACCTCTTGATCACTTTGCCTATTTACATCCTAAAATCAATGAAGGACCTAAGGTTCCTTTCTCAAGTGGACCTAGTTCCTCTAAACAACCACCTTCAAAACCATTTTATGATCACAAAGTCACAAACACTACTATCAATCTTGAAGAAACATATGGTAAAGGCTTCACTATCTTAAGTAAACAAGGTTGTGACACAAAACATGAAAATGGCATTCATCAACTTCTTGAACAAAAACCAACTGAAGAGAAGAAAACATGACTAGGATATCAAGATCCTCCTCATCCTGATGGACCTCAATTTAAGTATTGGAAGCTTCATAATAATGCCACAGTGATCCTTGATGCTCCTCCTAACTTAAACATTCTTCTTCCCCATGAACAACCATGATCTCCTCCTAATGACGAGGATGTTAGGATCCCCATGGGTCGTCCTCCTCCTTCTATTCATGAACAAGGAGAATCTAGCAAATGAAAATGACCTTACAAATTGAAGAAGCTCAAGTTTCTTACACATCCTCCACTTGAATGTGAAAGGAGACTTCAACTACTTTTAAACAAAGGTCTTATACTTTTACCACCTATGAATAGGTTGGTTATTCATCCTAAAGACTCTAACATACCATATTGCAAATATCATTGTATTCTTGGACATCAAACAAAAGAATGTCAGACATTGAATGACATACTAGATAAGTATCACTTCACTCATACCGACTATTTTTGCATCATACCTTAAAGCAACCTAAACTCCTTCGTCATGCCATAGTTGAAGACTTTCCTATTCTCACTATCTCATGATAATTTCCCATCACCCACCTTAGCTCATTCTTTCCTTTACACTTTGTGGGGGGTTAAGAAGTTGTTAGCCTTGCCCTTGTAATGCACTTGTCTTTGTCTCTAAACTATGTTATTCCTTTTATGCTTATCTATTTAAGATTGAGAAACCAATAACTTAGTTAATGGTTGACTTAAAATTTCATTGCTTTGTCTTTTTTTTTTTCCTTTCATGTGCATCTCGTGTTCCCCTATATCATGTGTTCAATGTTCCCTCTATTTGTACACTTCTTCTATTCGTACCTCTATTCTTCTATTTGTCATGCCTTATATTTTTTACTTTTATTTTGTGTTCTCTTTTTGGGGATGGACTTAAATTTTGAGATGCCCTATGTCTCTTCAAGTTGACCCAAGCCATCTCTCTTTCCATTTTTACATTGTCTTTTCTTATGTTTTTCCTTTTGGGGATGACGCAAGGCATTGAGACTGAATGTCTCTTTCATGTTGACCCAAAATATTTTTCATTTTCTTTTCACTTGTGTTTTCCTTTTGGAGATGATGTAAGGTGTTGAGACTACAATTTCTCTTCCATGTTGACTCAAATGAAACTTTATTTTACTTTTTTTTTTTTCTCTTCATGTCATTCTTCCAATTTTATGTGCTTTGGGGAATGATGATAGTGCTAAGCTCTTTCATAAACATATTGTAGCAATGAGCATACTAACCCCAAATATATAGATCCCTTTTGTGTTTGATGTTTTCCTTTTGTGGGGCAACTCCCTTTCTTTGTTTTTCATTTTCCTTGACATGACGCAACCTAACTTAAAACATATGACTTGGCATAGGGATTTCCAAGTTGGATCTCATGTCTTGTTTTCTTTTTTCATTTTCTTTCCTTTGCTACTTTAACGTAATTTATCATAGAACGATGTGTAGAAATTCCTTTAAAGTGGGGGGCTTACATTACCATAATTCATGTGCATTCTTGGTTCTTAGTGTAGCATTGTCATTTATGTGATGCATTCTTCACTTTGTGGATGGAATTGGGTATGATGTCCTTCATAAGTGTGATTTATCTTAGCATATTACATTCCTCTTGGTGGCTTGATGTGAAGCACTACATCCCCTAAGTTGTGAATATATTATTCTTGATTGGTCCTCTCTTGGAGACATTAGACACAATGTTCCCTAAGTGACTGACCTTACATGAATTGATCAAGACTCCTTTGAACATCATTTTACATTTTACATTTTTACATTTTGCACCTTCTTTTTTTCCACCTTGAATAACACTACTTGCATGCTTGTGGTACCTTTCTTTTTGTTCATGAGAATTTTTCCTTGTGGCACCTTGTTAAAGTTATCAGGAGGCATAAATTTCATATGGTTGAGCAAGAAGCCTACCTAGTGGCATGACTTTTCCCCATAGTCACCTTTGTGTTTGTGAGTGCATACCAACTAGTTTATGTATCTTACCTTTTTGGGCTTTCTCACCTCGTAGATAGCCTAAAGTTTCACGAACCTAGAGTGAGTACATTTGCACCTTCTCACCCCATGGACGGCCTAGATTTTGTGGCCCCAGAGTGAGTACACATTCTTTTTTTCAAATAATCATCCTAGATCTAATCCACAACTAGCTAGATAGATGATCGAAGCTTCATTCAATTCTTTCTTCTCAACACTTGTGTGTTCCTTTGTTCTTATTCTTAGTTTGCCATGTGATCTACATATTGGGGGTTTGATCATCCCTCTTCATCGTTGTTATTCTATCTTGCTAGCATAAGTGCATTTGAACCCTCCTCTCGATGTTCATGGATACGTAGTGTGAGTTTGAAGCAAGTTCATCCTCTCACAAAGTGGGGGATAAATGTGTCATATAAAAATGGCCCCTTGTCATTTTCATGGCCTTTTAGGTCTTGTTTCATTGTGTTTTGATCTATTTTTCTCTAATTTTATGTTGTAACATGGCTTGAACATGCATATTTAGGTATTAAAATTCAAATAATGATGTCTTGTGAAGGTGTTGTGAAGTGTTGTAAAACATTTCTACATTCTTCTAGACTCTATTCATTATAATTTACCTAAAAATCACCTATTCATCACTAATTAAGTCCTATTTTGAAGTTTTGTAAAGTCTTGTAAAAAGATTTAAAGATTTTCTAGGCATAACTTCACTATTTATCTCTTTCTCATGCTTTATTTGGTCCCTTTATGCCCTAATAAGTTGTAATTAAGTGTATTTTTGAATATTATCCCAACAATTAAAATTAAATACAACATAATTCCCAACACCTATTTTTAGGACCTAGGTGGAACCCATTCACCATGGGTAGCGAATGAGTCCCCCTTGACCCCAAATTCAATTTTTTTAAAATTTCCTTTCAGTATTTTATTCAAAAACACTTGATGTCGGCCTATGATGAGGTATCAATGGGTAACTAAGCCACAAGATTGTATAAATAAGTAATTTTGACCTCATTTCAACCCCATTCATTCAAGCATTCATCAAGTTCACTCATCCACCTATTCAATCAAGCATTCAAGCATCTTACAACATCAATTCATTCATCTTTCAAGCACTTTGAAGCATCCATTAACATTACTTCAGACTTGCATCATCAAGGGTTTGACTTTTGTAAGAAAATTTAACAAGATTTTTGGTAATGAAGACTTGGTTTACAAGTCAACTAGGTGCTTCAAGTCAACTCAAGTCTTTTTTAAGCTTGGAGAAGGTTTTCTTCCTATTTCCTACAGAATTGACTTCAACAACCCTAGAATCAGTGGTTTCCAGATATGGTGTTGTAGAGTTGTTTGTTGATTTTTCATAATTTTGGGGGAGAAATAATTCACCACCAGTGGTGAATAAGTGCCACCTTAGGACTGAAAATCTAAATTTTGTCAGATTTCAAATCTCGACAAATAGAAACATTTTTCTAACACTTTTTCACCAAGAGGAGGATTGATTCGCCACCCTAGGCGAATGAGTCCCACTGTGAACTTTCAATGACTTCAAGTAGTATTCACAAAATTCCAAATATTCACACATTTCCTAGGCGCACTCTGATTTATCCTATTTCATTTTTTTATGCATTCTTTCTTCATTTACTTCACTATTTGCATATCACACTGTGTTTTCAAACATAACATAAAATTTATTTTTTTGTTCATATTCATTCATTTAGATCACTTAATTGCATTTGGTTGACCTCATCTATATTGGAAAACATTACACATAACATAATTTGAATGAACCATTGGCATTTTTGGACCTGACTCTCTCTCGTTTTAGGTGAAAACCCCTAGAAGAGTTAGAGAAGTCTTAGGAATCTAAAAATCAATGGTTTGGGTTTTTCTTCTATCAATTTAAGAGGATATTTTGGAATGTTGAAAATTTCAAGAGAAAGTGATGTTCACTTCACATCAAGAAACAAATAGAAAAAAACTTCATTTTCCCCTAATTATTTTTCTCCAAATAGGTAAATTCAATATCTAGTGCATGGAATTTTTTTTTGAAATTTTGATGTATATTTTTCTCCTAATAATATTTTAAAGTCAAAATTTTCAAAATTTGATAGTTTTCATTTGATGTCAACTATTGTTTACTTTTTTAATCATTTAAAAAAAACAAACTATACACTTTTGAAGAGGATTATCTCCTCTAGTGCACCATATATTTTTCAATTTTTTTAATATGTTTTTCTACTTTTTTAATTTCTAATCAACCTATTTTTAACTTTAACAACCTAATAGAATTATTTTAAAAATAAAATATATAAAAAAATTGATCCAAATATTAAAAAAATTACTTTTTTGGATTCACCACTCTAAGCTCTACAAAAGGGTATTTAAAAAAATAGGGTCAAAGTTTTGGCGCTAGTCAATTACATGCATTCCAGTTCCATCCAAATAATACGATCCATTATTTAGAGCTTACCACTTCCCCACAGTTGTGGTGAATTCCACTAGGAAATAGACATTGGGTAGTGACCGTATCACTACCTTGTCCCCCCATTTTTCCTAGAACCATCTTTGGATTTTTCCCTTGAGTGACCATTCTCCCCTAATTTGATAAAAATTCCTAGCTCCCTTAAACTTTCTAAATTTTTTTTATTTTGATGTCATCATTGCAAATTGATTGCTTGGTCATGTGTGGTTTAGGATTTTGAAACCTGCCTATTAGTTTTGTCAAAACTGATGGAATTTCTTTAGCCGATAGCTTCCCTTTCCCCTTCCATGACTTACATGTTCATTCCCACCTCTGATTTTCCCATTCTGAATGATTTAGGGATCACTAATTGTCAAAAGAGTTTTCCCTAGTATTTTTACCTTGCCAAAATTGTCCATACCTTACACTCCTAAATCTATTCCTATTTCAAATGCTAGACCTTTGTCCTTGGTACCCTTGGACCGAGATTCCAAATGGAGTTTTTCTTGCCCTTCCCCAATATTGGTTTTCTCAAGAATCATGTCATAGCATATGATGATGGGTGGTACACATTTACTTTTTCCAGCATGAGCCAATGATGATAACCATCATTTATTTCAACATTTCTATTTTGCATCTAGTTTGTCACCATGCATTTTTCAACCCATCACCAATTTTTGAAAGCCCATGGAGGAATTTGATGAATTTGTGGTAATATTTGGGCTCTTGGTGCACTTGAATACTACAATTCTTCAATATCTCCCCAATTTTTCCCTTCAATATCCCCTTTCTTTCTTTGCTCCCCCTCTTCCCATTTTTTCTCTCCTCTATCGCAATCACCATTTATAATTTAATCTATATATTTACTTTTTTATTTCTTGCATGCCAATGAAAATAATTTAGTACATTCCATACAAATATATATAATTATAAGAATTGTATCCAATTGCATGAAATAATTGACTTGTCTATTGTGTTCCTTCATACAAAGACCTAAATTTCTACTACTAAAAATTTGGAAAATTGATAATTGATCTTAGGGGTTTTAGTATTTTTAGATGCAATGGTGAGGTCCACTTTTCTCTAGGATGCAATCATTTTGGGAGATTTATTTATATTTATTTATACATCTTCATGCCTTATATTCAGGAGACATCTATGTAAATTCATTATTTTATTTTTCATTAGGTTTATAGGTTCTACATAAGTTGAACTTAGATGGGGTGTTGGAGTAAACTGGATAATCAACTATTAATCATTTAATCATTAATTAATTATTAGACCCCTCTTATTTTATTCACATAAGCTAAAATTAAATTAAAAAAATCTATATTTGGATCATTTTGTCTCATACCATATAATGAGGATTGAAACATAGAAAAATAGGTTCACCCAAAAGGGGATTCACCAAATGGATGAACCTAATTTTTCTTATGATGTTTCACTCAATTATGAGAGGAAAAATTCCTAAATAACAATAAAAAATCAAACCTAACTATTATAATAGCAATAAGAAAGGTTTTAAGATGCTAAAACAATGTGTACCTTGTTGAAAAAGTGTTGTTTTAGAGGTCACTAAGGACTCATTCGCCCAATGGTGAATGCATCTCTTCTAGGGTTCTAGAAAAGTGATTTCTGGGTTTTGTTCTTTAATGTTTGTACTCCCATCTCCTGGGTGATAAGCTCCCAAAAGTTATAATTTTTGGAGCTTCATTTTCACGATCTTGCAAGATAGATGACAACTTTTGCAACTTTACAACTTTGACAACTTTTGCAATTTCTAATCTCCACTTGATCTTCAACCTAAAATCCTGTAATCACACATCAAAGAGGACACAAGTTTTTTATTGTTAGAGAATAGTGGTTTTCCTTGGTCAAACCTCTTTAACGTAATTAAACCTGATGATGAAACAAGAAAACATGAACATGAAACATGAAAAAATGATACCTTGGATGATGTCTTTGATGTCAAATCATAAATCTAGCATAAAGTGGCTATGAAGGACGTACATCTTGATCATAATACGTGAATATAAATAAGACCTTCAATATGTTTGAATTGGATCTTGAATGTTACATCAACATGATAACTCAAAAACATGCATGATGCCCTAAATCTTTGAAATGATGATATGGCCTTTACTTGCTACAACAAAACCTTGATAATCTTCCCTTTAATGGATTTGAAATGCTCTTGAGTGCTCTTTTCAATGTACTCTTTATTTCTTATTAACTTTCTAGAATGTCTTAAATGAGACTATGTGAAATTACCTTATATTCATACTCAACTTAAGATTTAATCCCGAAATTCAAATAAAGAAAGCTTACATCAGATCAAGGATTTTAAAATGGGTGTCCTCAGTTAAGGAGGAACCATTTGCCATAGGGAAAATTGGTCCTATCAGAGTTAACTAGGACAAGTTTCGGAAAGGTAAAATGTTATGCCAAAATGGGGTCTTAGGACCTAAGTAGGACCAATTTTCTAGATGGTGAATGGGTCTTAGGTCACTATCCTAGGACTCAAATCTTTCCAAATTAAGTGTTGTAGCACATTATTAATGAGTTTTTGGATTTATCCTTCATAAAATGCAATAAATAAGGCTTGGATTTGAATTTAATGGGCTAATTAAGCTCTATTTAATGTTAATTAATTAATAAATCCCTAGATTAGTGTGAAAGTGTAATAAAACACTTTATAACACCCTAAATAATGCACAATTAAGTCAATTTTATCATTAATTATTCATTACCAAACTAAGCCTAAAAAAGGGTTACTTTTTTCTATGCCACAGGGACACCTATAATGATCTAACTTAATCCTCAACTAGGGTTTCCTATAGGTTTTTTCTTTGATAGGAATTTATTTTTCAATTGTAATCATTTTTATATTAATTGTTACAATCTCTAGCCATCACAATTTTAAGGATCAAATATCTTCTTAAGGTTGCATAAAAAAATATATTTTTCCTCTCCATATGATAGGTGTTTTGATTGTATGTGATTTTTGGGAGCTCTATGGGGTTCATATCAACTCCAACAATCATCACTTTAGAAATTCACCAAGGTATCACTAGTTTGAAAGTGCAAATATTTTTGTTTTTCTTAGATTACTCTAACTTGATGCTACCATGAAAATTAGGTTTTAGATTCTCACATATTGTAGGGGGCTCAAATAAAGGCTATGATTCATTGCTAAAGAATAGTGAAAAAAATTAAAGAAAAATTTTCAATTCTTGTATGTTTTTCATTCTTCTCAATACATCATTCAGATCAATGAAGGGAGTTAATTCACAAAAGAGACTCCTAATATTCTTCATGGTTTAGTCCAAATCTATCATAAATTTCTTATTTCTTGAGATTATGCGCCAAGTTGATTGAATAATTTATATGAATGGCTCAATTTGGTCCCTTAATAGGTTTCCAATTCTCAACATATTTTTTGTGACTACCATATCACCAAACAAGATTTTGATGAACAGATTCACAATGACTAATGAAAAGGTTCCAAAAATAGATTTACTTATAAATTTAATGGAGAATGCTATGAAAGACGGCCTTCATGAGGTCTATAGTTAAGCATTTAATTCTAGATATTTGAGAAATTTAATTAGAAAAGGAAATTTTAAGTTCATACCTACATTTTGGAAATCCTAAATAAATTTTTAATTAACATTGAAACAAAGGATTTTGGTATCCAAATCCTTCCTTTCTCTTTTAGGGTATTTCACCTAAAAGGGGAAAGATGGACCAAAATGCATGATGTTTCAATGAAGATTTATGTAAGGATAAATAGGAAATGGGTATGAAGTGTGTTTGGATGTGTTTGAACACTTACAAATGCAAATAATTTAATATAAACTAATCTAATACAAGATGCTAGAAAGCACAGAGTTGATTACAAATATGAACTAGAAACTTAAGCAAATGAAGACATAATTTGATGAGATTGAATAGACTTCATCTAGAGGTAGATTGATGTCACTAGAAGATTCTATAATGTCTTAGAAACCTTGGTTAATGGCCATTGGGACTGATTCACCATACATGGCGAATTAATTATGCTTCTAATGAAACTTTTTGGAAACTTATTTCTAATTGTTGAGAGTTGAATTATGAGAAAATCAATTTTTAGGCCTATAGATGGAACTCATTCACCATCGGCGGAAAATTATTCCACCTACAAGAATTTGAAAATTCAAGGGTTGATTCTATGGAGTTGGATCTACACTTCTACTCTCTATAGGTGTTTTCTTTTGAAATTGTCAGATCCAGATCTTAAAATGACTTTTTGTTGATGATTTGACTTGAATGATGAATAGATGACTTGAATGACTTTACAAATTGATCTTTAATGAATCCTAAGCTTCTAAGAGTCCTAAATATGCAAAGAAATAACACAAGAGAGAGATATGTTGAATGTTAGGGCATGGGGGTTTTCCTTGGTCAAAACCCATCTAGGTAATTAAGCCAAAGTGATGAAATAAAGTAATGAAAAAATTAACAATGGATATGATAACCTTATCATGATGATTTTATCTTTAAATTTTGCAACAATGGAGGAATATTCAGCCCTTTAATACTTTAGAAAGATAACTTGAAGACTTCTAATGATGAAACCCTAACTTGATTGACTTTGATGAGAAGATACAAGATGAATTTATGATGAGAGATGTAAGAATGAGTTGTTGTATTAACAGATATGAATTTTTAGATGTAAAATGAGGATTAAAACAATTATTTATAGAAAATTGTGCCTTAGTACTTAAGTATACCTCATCACAGGCCAACATGAAGTAAAATTAATTCAAATTTCATTTTATTTCTTGCTCAAGGGTCAAACTGGGGCGATATAGGACTCATTTTCCACACATGGAAAATGGGTCCCACTTGGATGGGACTAATTCACCATGCATGGTGAATGGGTCCCATAGGGGCCATTATGTCACCTAAGAAGCCAAGGAATTAGGAAATAAGTGCTAAAATGCCATCTTGTCAGGTATTTGATCAATTAAAGCCTAAGGATGCACAATATGGGCCATTAAGGACTTATTATTGATGATGTAAATATTAAATGAGGGTTGGAACATATAAATCAACGTGAAAGTGTGATTAAATACACTTTACAACACTAAAATGAGGTCCACATAGCCTAGGAAGGCACAAGAACTAATGTGAATGTGCAAGACACATTACAACACTAGTTTATCATTAAGTTTATGTTAATAACCTTCTAGATTGATGTAATAATGTTATTAAACATATTTTATAATGTTTAATTAGGAAGAAATGGGCTAATTAAGTCTAGAAAAGTGTGAAAGTCCTTTGCAAGGCATTACAACACCTTTACAATACCTTGTTAGAAGCATTTTATATGATTTGTAAGGGTCCAAGACCTAGTGTGGATGCATAAAATACTTCACAAAACTAGATTAAGGTCTCATTAAGTCCAATTTTTCATGAATTAATCCCATGTCAAGCAAAGGGTCCTTTTTTCTACTGCACAAATATTTCATCACTTTCTTTCAAATGCTTCATGTAGAACCATCACAAAGGCTTTAGTCCTTTTCTACATTAGCTTATTCATCCTAATCAATTGGAATTAATTAAATTTATATTTATTTTAAATAATATTATTTATATTTGGGAAGGAATAGAATGGGCTCGCCACTCTCAACAACCCATCATTTTAATATAATGAATTTTCTAATATTTATGGTCACACTAAATAGATATTTATCCATGCCATGTGCAATGCACTCATTTTTAGTCCTTATTTCATTAAATAAATGAAGATTTTATATATGGATTCTTCAACATGAATCCTAGTATTTGTCTAAAAACTAATAGCTTTTGCACCTTTATTGTCTACCTTTCAATTTTTTCCTATTTTTGTAGTTCTTTATGTTATTACTATTGAATGATTTGAGTACCTTCTAGCTCACGTGGTCTCTCAAGACATGATTAAAGGGATATGTCTTCCTAGTTCTTCCTAGAATCTAATTAATGGCCATTTTTCCAATCACTATCTCCTTGGTCTTATTAATGAAGAAAATAAAGTCACTCAAGATTTTTAGTGCATGGTTATATCTTGTTAGGCTTATATGTCAAGTATTCAATAACAAAGAATAAATTATACAATCAATATTTTCCTCGATAAAATTGGTTTCATTATTTTTGTTAGAAGTAGATCAATCATCAAAAAGAATTAAAAATCTAAGAATTCCCTTTTTATATTTTTTTTCTCACTCCATGCTTTTAAAAGCAATGATTGATAGAACTAGAAAAATAAATCACTAGATAAAAAAAAAATCCTTATCTTGTAGATAAATTCTAATCATACTAAAAATAATTAGCATCCATGGATTTATATTACTCTTCTTGTTGGGTTCCTTCAAAGGTTTCATACATTCAAAGTGAAAAAATTCTCAAATATTTTATCTATGCAACCAATGAAGAACATCATGGTTACAGTCATGTGAAAAAAATTAAATTACTACTTGCCTTACAATTCTATAGACTTTGAATTTCTTTCCATCCACAAAAAATGAATTTATCTATGTGTGAAATAGATTATTATAATATTATAGGGAAATGGATCCTAGAAACTTCTAGTAATGAACTATGTTGTTTCTAGAGTTCCTTCAACTTGTTTAACTAGGTAACATCTAAACATTCATAAATTTGTCATTATATAAGAAACTCAAAATTTAGGGTAATTTTATCTTCAAAAGTATATGAAAAAACATAGAAAATTGTAAAACTTTGGTTTGATTGGGCATGATATGACATTTTGAATCCAATTTACATCAATAAAAAGTATACCTAGGGGTCTATGATTCTCTGATCTCTAGATTAACCTTTACCCAAAGTGCAATTGATCCATGCCTTGAAAATATTTAAGAGAGATACTCACATGTTGCTATATTTTATTGATAGAATAATAAAGAATTTTCTCCCTTGGTTTAAATTGAAATTGAATTTAAAGATTCCTAGAGAAGACCATGATATGCTTTGTTTTTTGATTGATACTATACATAGATAAATGCATAATAATTTTTTTGTTAAGTCTCTTAAAGTTTGATGGAGGATTAGAGATGGTACTCAAATACATGCATTTTAAATTACAAGTCTCACAAATTTTGATAGTGTCTATACCCCCATCTTCCTATGGTGGATCAAATAGATCTTTTTGATAAATTCAGTCCTCTATTGAAACCTTGTATGAATAATTATAGTGTATTTGGTTAGTAGTTTTGGAGCTTAATTATTTAATTTACTTGATGCATACTATACCAAGGACTTCATTTGGGTGGGTTTTCCAGCACATATGGGTATTCATAATCCCTATGTGGATGTTATGGCTAGTTGTAATAATTCAATCACATCTTCTAGTTTTTTACATCTCAAAATGATAGAAATTAGATTCATGACTTCTTTAGGCCTTATTTAGTAGTTATTTTTTCTTGGTATATGGTTTTAATTAGGATTTGACCTTACTCCCATTTGAGTTTAGCTAGATTGGTTGTCCTTTCAAGGTGAAAAATATTTTTAATATTTGGAAATATAAAAATAATGTTCTTTTTTATTCTTCTATTGATGCTTAGTATTATTTGTATATCAAAAACATTCAATTTATTCTAATGTGTTGATCTAGATTTAGGGGAAAGCTTGTAAATTTATAGTTGAATTTTAAAATATTCAAGAGTTATTAGACCATTCAAGGAATGTCCCTTGCACTCTTTCCAGAATTATACTAGATCCTTTCTCTCCTAACTAGTTTTAGTATGGACATAACTAGCTTTCTAGACATGATATAAAATATCTCTCATGGACCATGTGCCCCTCAAATTCCAAATTGTAGAGATAATTATGCTTGTGGGAGATAGTCCCAATATTCTAGGCCACCTTCTACCTCTTCTCATGGGCATAGTAGTACTCTTACATAATTTGACTTAGGATAGTTTCCCAACTATATTTTTCCATTTCTCTAATATACAGTTAGTAACTCTTGAATAATTCTCCTTAAGAAGGTGATATCATTGACTAGGAGTTGATTGATAATTTTATTCTCATAGATGTTTTGGGAATTCTCATTGATATGGATCTTGCATGTACTAGCTTTGCTTTATATCTTGATTTTTTTTGTGCTTGACCCCATTTGTGTTTATTTTTCTTTGTTATGGAATTGGTCCCTCTATACTTTTTAAATGTGCTTATCTATGACTATCCTTTTTTGAAATAATATATTATTTTCCTTTACCATTAAAATTGATTATGAAGTATATGCTAATTTTTTAGTTTACATAACTATAAAATTCCACAACTAATATTTATAAAAGTATATCTTCCCTATAATGTTATAAAATAATGCTTTATATAAAAATTTAGATTGTTTCGATTTGTGGTATGCTCTGTGTCTAGAAGGCATCTGTTATTACTCCATATTTATTTGGAATCACAAAAAAGAGAAAAAGAAAAAACATAGCTACTATAAAAAAATTATCTCCCTTTTCTCTTCTTAGAAGAAAAATTACCATTTGATTAATAGAATGGAACTCATTTATCTTAAGAAACACAACATATTACACTTATATTAAACACACATATCCTATCATATTATATATTTAAAAGGTAAAATATTAATATCGAGAGCATTGAAATTTCCATTTACTTCCCCTGTTTATGTAATTCAAATGTTTCATACAAAATAATCACCAAGTCTCTATCCATTTGCTCCATTAGTGTGTTCATCTTAAGTAGTAAAGATTCATAAAATCTATATTTATCCTAGGAAAATTATTTTTGTTTGGGAAGGAATGCAATGTGCTCATTACTCTTAGCAATCCACCATTTTTATTAAGAATGATTATGATATTTTTTATAGACCATTGTCACACTAAACAACCACCAATCCATGACATGCTCAAAGAACTTGGGTTTGGGCCTCATTTCATTCAATTTTTATAGATGCTATTCAGGAATGCTTTAATTTGCATCATAGGTTTTGTCTAATAATGAATACATTTTTCACTTTATAGTTATATTTTTCAATATCATCCTCTTCCTAGTATTGTATGTTCTAACTATTAGAGGACTTGAGTACCTTCTATCTCATGTGGTATTTGAATCTTTGATTAAGGGGATAACTCTTCCAAATTATTCCCAATTTAGATAGTTAAAGGTCCTTTTCTCAAACGCTATTTCATAATCTTATTGAGTAGGAAATAAAGTCACATAATATTTTTTGTAGAGGTATATCTTGTTTTAGGCTTATAGTTCAATTATTCAATACTAAAAAGGTCAATGCTATAATCAATATTTTCTTCATAAATCATATTGGTTTAATCATTTCTACTAAAAATTAATCAAGACCAAGATATTTCATAGTTTTTGAATGATATTATACCTCCCAAAATGCTTCATAAAATTGAGCTTAAGTCTATTAAGCCTTGGTGGAAGGATTATAGATGGTACCCAAATACACCCTTTTTAAATTATGTGTCTAACATAGGCTATTTGTTGTTATATCCCCATATTCCTATTGTGGATCAACTAGATGTTTTCTACTAGATCCAAACATCTATTAAAACCTTATATCATTAATTACAGTGTATTTGGTTGGTAGTTTCAGAGCATAAATTTTCTCATTTTTCTAGATGCATTTCATATCAAGGCCTTCCTATGGGTGACTAATTGGCTCATATGGGCACTCACAACACCAATTATCCATTTTGTTGATGGTTGTAATCCTATAAGCACTTCTAATTTTTTTCTAGACTTTATAAGCCTTAACATTCAATTCATCATTTCATTAAGTCTTTTTGCCTAGCTCTTTTTTCTTGGTATATGGTTTTACTTGGGGTTTGACCTTACTCCAAAGCAAGTTTACCTAGATTTGGTATCTATTAATGGTGGAAATTATTTTTAGTATTTAACAATATAAAAATAATTTTATTCTTTCTATATGTTCTATTAATTCTCACTTTTCTTTATATATTGAAATTATGATTTATTCTAATGTGTTTATCTAGAGTTTGGTGCAAGCCAATAAAATTATAGTTGAAGTTCTTCATCTTGAAGAGTTATTGGATCACTAAGGGAATGGCTCTTGTGCTATTGCCAAAATTCTATCTGATTTTTCCTCTACTCACATGCTTTAGTATGGGCATAACTAGCTTGCTAGATATGATAAAAAAAATCTTACTCCCATTGTCCCCATATCTCTCAACTTCTAGATCATATAGATAATGATGCTTGTGGGATATTTTCCTTACATTCTAGGCTACCTTCCACCTCTTATTATGGGTGGAGTGGTGCTCTTGGGTAGCTTGAATTCTCCCACCCTAAATTTGGTCACTTTTCCAATTTTTGGAAAGTAGCTCTCCGATAACCCTCTTGAAGAAGAAGGTGCTCTTACTAGTTCAGAGCTAATTGATGATTTTGTCCCCCATAGGTGTTTGGAATAGTCTTGATGATAAGGATTCACCTTCTTCTAGCTTTTCATTTGTTGTTTAAAGATTGTTGGGCTTGACCCTATTTATGCATATTTTTCTTTGTTATAAAATTACTCCCTCTAGACTTTGTGCATATTGTTCTCTACCATTGTTATTCTTTTAAATAATACATTATTTTCTTTTGTCAAATAAAAGTAACCATGAATCATTGATTTAGTCTTGCTTTTCAATAATTATACAAATTCCACAACGAATATTTATAAATATATTTTTTCCCCTACAATATTACAAAACAATGTTATAACATATTAAATTATCGTGATTTGTGGTATTCTTTGCGTCTAGAGGGCATCAGCTCATTACTCCAAATTCAGGTGGAATGACACATAAGAAAACAGTCATAGCTACTATTAAAATTCCATCTCCATTTCCTCTTGTCAGAAAAAGAAAGCCCTCTGGTCAAGAGAATAAATCTCATTTCTCTTAAGAAACTCAGCCAATCCCATTTAAGTTAAACACACAGATCCTGTCATATTATATAATATAAAGAAACATATTAATATCTGGAACATTGAGATTTCCATTTACTTCCTTATTTACCTAATTCATATCTAATACTGCGCACATTTATTTGATCGACATCTCATGCAGATAAAGAGTAAAAGATGAGATTGGATTAGCACTGGGGCAAACAATAGCCAAGACCATCCTCGCACTCGCCAACGTGGCAGCATGGTAGAAATTTGCCCTGGAAAGGACAGTCAAGTGTATTCCTGCAATGATCATATCCGTTGCACATATAGTCGTCGGCTGAAACCAGAATGCCCACTCCAAATATGAATATCACCATTAACAAAATGTTCAAATATTTCAGTTTACCCAAGTTCCACGCCATTTTTTTTCTGTGTGTAGAAGATGAAGAATATGGGTGTAGTGTGCTTCCTATTAAAACAATCACCACGACGCATACGTCAATGAAACATAGGCTGGCGATTCTACCCAGAATCGGATGTGACTTTAGCTTTGCCAGAATTAAAATTGACGTTAAGCACAATGATGTCCGAATCGCTGTCCGATGGTATTGAAGAGGTAGCGAGGTCGAATATTGCGCGACTTAACTTTTTCTGAGCGGGCCAAAACAAATCGACGAAAATGGAAAAAATATTTCAATGAATCCAATGAGTTGTTTCATATCCGTCCCCTCAAGCAGAGGCTAATTCTTTCCTCGATAAAGGAGTCAAGGAAAAATTGAACCTTCAAAAATAATCTATAATTTACTGAATAATATTTAAAACGGATCTTGATGATCAGAGTGATTAAACTAAATTATCTTGATGATCAGAGTGATTAAACTAAATTATCATAAATAAGATAAGGCGAAAGATCATCATAGATTATTTTAAATTATGTATTGTAATTAGCCGATAGGCTATTTGTGTCAGCTTTGGCGGAATTTTTGTTAGCCTCACCATTTTTTGGCTTCTCCGGTGCCGAGGAAAGCTTTGCGGATGGGTTATAGTGTGGTCGGCTTTTCCGTCAGCCCTGCCAATTTAAGGTGTCGGACTTGGGTCTCATTTACCGTATAAAGGTGGGCTGAGGCATTTCAGTATGAGGATAGAGAGTCAGCAAAATGATCCAAACTATAGAGACCAACAAAATGTCGTGCCATTGAGATTGATGTATAGTTTCCATGTAGTGGTGATGGTGCAAGTACCCTCTATTTTAAAGACTAACCCAGGAAAAAAAATGAATGTCTGTCTAGTTATCAATAGCATTATTCTTTGGTGTCATTGTGAAGGTTTTGTTATTGTTGAAAGGTAGCGATGAGTGTGGAGGCATGTTTGCAGTGAAGGTGCAAGTGCATTGAATGGCTGTGCAATTTTTGTGAAGGTGGTTGAAGGTTATCTTCTATTTTGTTGCATGCGTCGATGGTTGCAAATGGTGAGGGTTGTGATAAATTTGTGGTCTTGTTTGGTAGGTTGTCGAGAAAGAATGGAGGAAAGAGGAAGCAAGCAGGAAGGGGTGTTATTGAAGGAAGCGGGTAGAGGTGCATCGCATATGGGTTATTCTTTAAAGAAATATTGTTTCATTATGTCAATTGTTGTTGGAAAGACCGTATAGTTTTGTGGGTTTTGGCATGTCAGTCACTGTTGTTTATATTGTTCCATTTATGGGTTCGGTTCTGTGTGAATGGTTGGAAAATAGTTAATCTATTGTGTTTTTGGTTAATGTTGAAATTGAGATCTCTTGTGTTTTGTGGGTTTTCCCTAAAATATTTGACTTTTTTTTGTAAATGCTATCTGAGAAGGATAGCAATGTGTACATGTAAAGTATAAAATAATACTCAAGACAATAAGGGTCTTGTGTGAATGGCTAGAAAATAGTTAATGTGTTGTGTTTTTGGTGAATTACCCCATTTGGGTTATGGTTGAAACCAATATTGATTCATTTAGGGTTGGTGTTTTCATGGTGAAGGTTTTGAGTTGGTATGTTACTGGGAGATTTCTATGTTTTTTGGGTTTTGTATGTGAGGCACTATTGGAAGCTGTGTTTTTGTTTCTATTTAGAATAAGTCATAGATAGTTGTAAATTTTGAATTGTGTATGCATATATGCATAGATATCCAAGAGGTGACTAAATATCTACACACATATGTACGAGGGAGTTGTATAAGACAAGGAAATGTCAATTGCATGCATGTGTATTTATGTATATGCATATGCAAATAAAGACATATTTACAACTATATATATGAGAAGGTGTAGATAGCAATACTTTGTTCACAGTGATATTGTTTGATTTATGGTTTGGATTTTACGGGTATGTTTGTTATGCATAATTTGGTACTATCATTTTTTAGTGTTTTTCGGGTTTGGCCATCTGGGTGAGTGTGGATAACAATATTGTTTCCTTCACATCTTTTGTTTTGTGGCAATGGTTGGAATGTAGTAAAATAGTTAATGTTATGTATTCAATGTTGTTTTGCATAAGGGACTGTTCACTGTTGTTGTTTGTGTTAGGCTAAAGTGTTACATTTATGGCTTCCATTTATCATTGGTCTTATTAGGACCATCGCCAGTACATGCAAAGCATACATCAATTAATGTTGATGCGAACTAGCATTTAATTATGCAGCCTTCTCTGTCCATGCAGCTCGTAAAATGCCACTCTATTCCCAAAGCAACCAACAACTACCTCCACCACCTTTTTCACAAGAATTGGAAGACCAAAAACTAGGAGGCTGAGAAAAATTCCAAGAGAGCTTATAAGCTATCTGCCACTATATCTGTAAA
>VDFB02194462.1:0-17593 GCA_007258455.2 Sequoia sempervirens | reverse complement strand
GAATCACTTCAGAGTCTGTCAGCATCAGACGGATCAGTAAACGGGTTAGAAATAAGGGAGATATTAATATTTGATCGTATTGATTAAATATTAATTAATTAACGCTTATAATATAAAGTTATAATTTAATATTATAACTTAAGTGGTTTTCCTTGAAGGGTGCGCCCAACATCAGAAGGGGCCAAAAGTCATTATTAAAAGTAATTAAAATATTCAGTGATGGACTATTGAAATATTAAAATATTAAAACGTGAATATTTTAATGAAACCCTATTTTCAAGCAAATCGCACTTTTCAGCCTATTAGTGGATTTTGCCTTGGAAATTGGGCATTATGTGATTATTGAGTTTGAAACTGATCAATTTTGGTCTGAGCCTGAGACTTAGGGTTTCATGTTCGTTTGCCTTGGGGAACGAGCCATCTCCAACGGAAAGCAATTCAGAGAGTGTGGAATACCACTTGATTTATTGCCACAGAGGTTTTCTTATTCAGAGGAAACTACAGAGCATCAGAGAAAATTCATACCTTCAGTTATTTGCAGTTATTTGTATCTAGATACCATCTATTGCTTTTGGCGCACCATATTCAGAGATTTGACATTGTTGTGAGTGAAGTCCGTACAGCATTTAAGGCAGATCTGACAGGCCGTACTGTACCAGCAGGCCGTACCTCATGAAGAGCCGTACTCATCAATTAAAAATCAACGCCTTTGTCTAAGGGTTCCAGTTTGCTCTGAAGGAGGCGCCTATACCAGTTGATGAATTTGTGCATGCCAGAGGGAAGGAAAGAGATCATATTTATTTCTGCTGTATTGATTTGTACCTTCAGCCGTACCAGAAACTCAGGTTCTTTTCCCAATAAAAATTCTTCTTTTATACATTGCTTTCTTCTGGGTATCATTGTAATCACTTGAAAAGTTGAATAAAGGATACTGGCGTTGTTATTGTTGTATTTCCAGAGCTATTTGATTTTTAGAGAATTTATTTCCATTTATTAGCAAAATCGTACCTTTCTATCATTGCATCAAAAACACAAAAAAATTGCAAAAACCCAAAAACGTCAGAAAACATTGAAAATCTATCAGAAGCAGTGTCAGGGGGAAACAGGGTTTACAAGGATATATTCTTTCCTCACAATAGATGAATTGAGCCTCACAAGCCAAATTTGCTAAGTAGCAAACTAATTGGAGGACAGAGGCACGGGAGGTTGGAGGACATTCAATGATCTCTCGTCAGTCACTAGCGACAAGGTTGTAGAATTGTTTTAGTGACAAAACTACTTACACCAAACCGGCTGAAGTCAAGGGTAACTTTCAGTGGCAATGGCAGTTTCCTATGTTATTTGTAAAGACCCTTGCCCAAAATGATGAAATTCTCACGTTTCCAAAATTACATCCCATTTGACAATGCAAGTGTAAACTTTCTCAGTGTGTTTTCTTAGCCTTATTCTCCAAAGGCTAAGAGGTGAACAAAGGAGAAATTAATTATATTAATTATTTATTAAGTCATCAAATAAATTAAAATTAAAAGGTGACTTTATAATTAATTAATTTAAATAAAGTGACTAAATAAAATATTATTTCATAAAGTCCCTCAAATAATAATATATCTTTTATCCCACATTGGCAAGGAAAGTGTTTGAGCTCTCATAAAAAAGTATAAAAGAGATATCAAGGGCTCATTTGAAATCATCCAGATTTGATATTGATATTTGATAATCTTCATCTTGTGGAGCCAAGGGTTTCTGCAGATTTCCTTTTGATCATAGGAAACGAAAACTTCCTATTGATAGCATAACTGAGGAAGTGAAATATCTTTTGAAGGGTTGCAATTGTGGAGGTGATAATTCAGTCATCTCATTTGGCAAAATTAGTGGCCAAGGGCCAATTTTGTGGAGATTGCTTAGAAATTTATTGCCACATCATTTTGATATCGATTTGGACATTTCATTGGCATTTGAGCATTGGAGGATGTAATGTCCCCTTCTAGTTGACATTGACATATCGGCAGGATTAGCCTATTAGTGGGTCTCGTAGGCTAATGAGGCATGGTGAGAGAGTCATCTGGGAGTCATTTGGTGATTTTTTGGCTCAGTATTTGATTGGAGTAAGGTTTTTCATTAGATATCATTATTATTTCTATTTATGGAAACCTTATATAATAATTTGATGTTGAGATGCACTTTATTAATTATATTATATTTTCATATTTTATAAAGTGCAAATAATTAAAAATATATTGGAATCTTCTAGAAGTCGAAATTTAATATTATTCTATTTGGGCCGACCTCTAGAGGAAATGCATAAATAGACATTGAGGTTTCATTCTTTACAATCCAGATTTGATGTTGATGATTGGTGATTTCTTCTTGAGCATTTGTGGAGCCAAGTGGTCTGCAAATAATCTATTGATCTTTGGGAACGATAACTCCCATTGATTGCATAATTGAGGAAGTGAAATATCTCTTGAAGGGTTGCAAGTTGGAGGTGATACTTCAGTCACTTCATTAGGCAAAATTTGTGGCCAAGGGCCAATTTTGAAGACTATAATTTGGAGACAATTTGCATTGAAGATTATCATTTTGTGGCATCGATTATTTTGAAGATCCTAAAACATGAAGCCTAAGCTGCGGGTTCGAGTAATTGGTTTATATGGTTCGGCTCAGGGGTTCGGCAAAAAAATTCCTAGGGTTCTGTTTGGCAATAACAGACTATATATATATATATATATATATATATATATATATATTACATAAATTTTAAAATTTATAAACATAATGATAATGCCATAGACTCATAAGCATGCTCAAAATTATAATCATATGATCATAATGCCATAATGCCATAGAATATTGAAACAATGAAATACGCCATACGGTAATACCTCATATAATCTGTAATCATATTCATAATTTGCAAAAAAGTAAATAGTAAATACTCAAGTCTTAAAATGTCATTACACATTGAAAATTCAAATTACAATCATTCTTCAAATTCATCATCCTCATCATCCTCAATTGGTTCAATAACTTCAATTTCATTTGAAGCACCATCAATTGGATTGCCACTCCCACTAGGTGCATTAGTTGCCTCATTGTCATCCATAGAAGCCAAGGTAAGTTGTGCAATTGTAGCATCTAAATCAGCACACTCAGGGGTGAGATCCCAATTCTTTGACACACCCTCATTGTATTCAGATTTCTTATGTGATAAGAGACGAAGGTTGGAGTGTACATAGACCAAATCCTCTGCTTTTTTTGCACCCAAACGATTGCGCTTGACCGAGTGGACGAAGGAGTATGTACTCCAATTCTGCTCAGCTGAAGAGGAACTTGCAACCTGTTGATTATGCACACAACATTTAGTAATTACTATTAGTATTTACTATTTAATTTTACTTGCCGATAATAATCATAATATATAGCATAATAGCATCGAATGAAAAACGAAAAAATAAATAAATAAAAAGATTCATACTTGGGAGAGTATTTTAATTGCAAGAGGTTGCAAGTAAATGGAGCCTTGACCATGTAGATACCACCAATCATCAGCATCTTTCCTATATCTGTCTAGATGAGCAGAAACATCATGATTTTTTGCAGCTATGAATTGGCTAAACTCGCCCATGACAATGCTTTGGATTTCTTCATCTACAAATATCTTTCTAAATGCAGCCTTATAGCCAGCAGCAACCTCTAAATCCCTATATGGTGCCATCCTCCTCGGCAATGAAAGTATCTCTTTGCTATAATACTTTGGTGACAAAGCAAATGCTAAGAGATGTAAAGGGGTGGTCATCTTGTTCCAACGGTCAACAATAATAGTTTGCACAGTTTTGAAAAATGATTCCGTTGGGTCATGTTCCTTGGCATCTATTATTGCTCTTATTTTCTCCACCATAGAATCCATGCCATCATAAATTTCACCCAAACATGGGCGATCAGTATCAGTATACCTAATCATGCTCATAATAGGCTCGGTGAAATTTAAAACATATTCCACACGAGCCCACCACTCATCATCTAAGATCATTGCTTTCACTTTTTGGGCTCTTTCTGTGCTTGATTGCCTCCATACACTCCACAAACTGTTGATGACCATAGAACCCAAGGCTTGTCGCACCTTCACAAGTCATCTTAAGACAATTGTGTGAGATGCAAATCGAGTTTCAGCAACCTAACATTGTAAGAAAATGCATGTCACAAATCAGCAATGAAAAATTAAAATAAAAAAATAAAAAATTATATTAAAAAATCAGATTTAAATTACCTTAAGCAACTCCAACTTGGAGAAGGTCCTGAAGATGGCTTGTGACATATGATGATTAGTCACAAACATTTGGATCTCCTCACCCTCTGCGTAGATTTGCTTGACCCACTCAATTTGTGTACCAATCTTTTGCATTATCAAATTGAGTGAGTGGACTGCACATGGTGTCCAAAAAATGTGACCATATCTAGCCTCCACTATAGCCCCAGCTGCCCTACAGTTTTTAGCATTATCCGTTATGACTTGGACAACGTTTTCAGGCCCCACCATTTCAATGGATTCTATGAGGATATTGGCAATAAAACTTGCATCTTTTATTTTCCCTTCACAATCAACTGCCTTCAAAAACATCGCCCCTTTAGGGGATACTGCTATAACATTGATCAATGGTCTATTTTTGCAATCCTTCCATCCATCAGAAATGATGGACACACCTGTTTCGACCCATGTATCCTTGATTCCTCTCAATGCTACCTCTACTGAAGATTTCTCCTTTGCCAATAAGGTGGTCCGCACCTTTTCATACCCAGGACTAACATAATCAGGAGTTGTCTTAGAAATGGCTTTCACCATTTCCTGCCAATAAGGTGATCTAACAAGGTTGAAAGGAAGCCCATTGCCATAAATGCAACGTGCAATGCTCTCATCTGCCAACTCCCTTGCTTCATTTTTGAAGGCTCTATCCAATGGGCCTCTTTTTCGTGTCACCGAAATATTTTCTCCTTCAGAAGATTGTGCCATTTCCATGAAAGGATGTGGGGCCGGTTACGATAAATGTCATGTCGAAATCGTGACATTTAAAGAACAAATAAGTATAATTAAATTAGTTAATCATCTGGTATTACATAATTATAATTGTTAAAGACAATATTATAATTATGAATATTCTAAATAAAAATGCCATAAATATTATATATTTATGATCTAATGGATATTAAAGTATATAAAATCAAAATAAAATATATTATAATTGCAAGTATAATGGATGTTATAATATTCATATGAAAGTCTAATATAAATAGAAATTATGATTATTTAAAAGACACATAATATTTTTATAATAAAAGAAGTATGTGGATCAGGCACGTCCCTTGCGGAATGGGCACGCCTTTTGGCCAAGACGGATATAAAGATATGGCAAATGTTGGACAAGAGGGGGGTGGTTCCTTGTTGAAAAATCAATATGGGGATCTCTACTCAGTCGTGTTATGTATTTTTGCATATAGGTCATGTAGGTGGATGGACGAGATTTCTATATGGAGTATCCAACACTTAAATTCGAAAGAATACAGGTCTGGAGGGAAAACTGAGACTTCCACAGTCACATTAGCATCATTATACACTGGCGTCGATACCTGTAGATCACCGTTCCAATGATAATAGTAGAGAATCGGACTCAAGATCATTCTCCGATTTCCTGAAGACAAATCACTGATGGAGAACAGAACACGGGCAGGATGAACATCATCGCTAGAGAGGAAAGGAGTATTCTGCAAACCGGGGGGCACTTAGTTATATTGTGTTTGATACTGGTTGATATTATTACCCTGAATATTATCCACGGGCTTTGTAATTAATTGAATGAGCCATTGATACTCTGGTTCTTGATTACATGGAGCCATCTAATTGTTGCCACCTCCGTGTCTAGTGTTGACATGGATAATCGAACCTTAATAGCTTATCAATAGTGTGACTGTCGTTTTTAGGGGATATATTCAATATATGAAGTGCGACTGGTCACTACTGTAAATAAATGATTATCGTGCCTTTCAAAGTCATCATCACTGGGGAAAAGGCCCACCGTAGCTAAGGGAGTTTGGGTAGCGCTGGGTCCAAATCCCTCATTCATTGAAGAATGATCATTATAAGAAACATACGCCACCGCCCTAGACGGGACCACCATGGCTGGAGATATGGAAACTTTTGACGAACAGGGCAATAGTTCGCTGAACTAAGAAGGCATCAATTAGTTGAAGCTCGAAAGGAAGGACATGGAATGAACGAAAGAGTAAAAGGAAAGTAAGTAACATTCTGAAAGAATTATATACGTATGTCATCAACAGGTAAGGGATGATGGTTGTTTATTTATGCACCCATTGATATAGATAAATTGGATAATAAATAATATGACATCAATAATATATATATATATATGAAAAGTGATATAAGGAAGAATATGCACCACTTACGTAATATTAGCAAAATAGAATATGCATAGATGCATTCATATAGGAATAAAGATATAAATATTGAGTTATTTAGAAGTGGTGATATATACCTATTCCGATAGAATATATGTATTTATATGATTGCGCCAATAATAATGCTTGCAGCAATTATTGAGCCTTATAGGTAATAACATTTTTATTCATCCGCTACAATGATAAACGGAATAATCAAATTATGTCTATTGAACCTGAAGATGTTAGTATCTAATGTACATAGACTATATTTAAGAAACATTCATAGTGCATAGTGGGATGTTTGATAATTGATCTCTAAACATTTTAATGTCTCTTTGAGCAAAACTTTGAATGCAAGATTTGAGTTTAAGTGACTTGGACAAAAAAGGGACATTACAATAAGCCACTAAGTCTTTGCGAGCTTTTGCTTTTATTTTTACCTTTCTTCATAAGAGGATGGTCTGTAGCCTTTGGTGTTTTGAATGCATTGTCAGCATCCTCTTGTTCTTTAATATAACCCATTATTTGATTCTTTGTCAACCCTTTTTTATCTGGCCCAAGGCAAGGTTTTATTCCTTGATTACCAATAGCACATAAATGGGCTTTCACTCGAAAGTACGAGCTCCTATATGTAGTTCCACATTGGCTGCAACGCCAAACATAACCCCCACCACCGGGAAGTTGTTGAATCATTGTCGTATGTCGCCAAAGAGGTGAGCCTGGATCATATTTAAATTGACTCTCTGCACCTATTCCAACTGAAGTAGAACTATCGGCCATTTTGTATGAAGATATGAACCTAAAATAAATATAAAAAACAAGTAATTTTTACAAAAAATGTAGAAACCCTAGGTTTCCCCTAATTCTGAATCTGAAAGTTTTCTGATGTTTTTCTGAAGTTTTGGGTTTTTGGACGTTTTTGCATAAAAATGAAGAATGGCGATTTTTGCAAGTATTTGAAATAAATTCACTAAAAATCATTTAACTCTAAAAACTACAGAATTTATTGCTAATACTCATGCTGGACCTTTTATTAATCTTTCAGATTGATTACAATAGATACCCAGTTGCATGCAGGTAAAAAAGAATGACATTTATGAAAAAAACCTGATTTCTGTAGCAGCAATAAATATTCTCCAGATGTTGGTACGGCTTTACCAATCTCAGCTTCTCCCACTATCCAAAGCTCACACACTGATCCAAGGATGTAGGCGCCTCCAGGAAAGAAGTCAGAAGACCAATAAGTAAGGCGTTGTGCTCTGGAGACAAAAAGACATGCTTGCTGATATGGTACGGCCAAGTACAGAATGGTACGGCCTGGTAAATGACAGCAGCAAACAAGAAGGTACGGTTTCTCTGGAATTTCCTGTCTGGCAGTCTCAGATAACTCCTGATACCCTAGCGCCACCACATGTGCAAACTGGAAGTCAGAATGATAGGCGTCTTCTTGAAGATCACAAACTCGCCTTTATATGACAGTACGGCCAGGTACAGGTCTGCAATAAATGCAAGAAGTACGGCCCTTCTAAGAATTCTCCAGAGTGATAATAAACTGGGCGCCTTGAACAATGAATGAATATCTTCTGTAAGTCTGATACTCTGTAACCCCTGAAAATGAATATCTCTCTGAAACCCTGATGAAATACTTCTGTGAAACTCTGTAATTTCTTCTGGATGAAGAAATCTCACAACTGGCAATAAATCAGGTGTTATTTCACACCCTCTGAACTACTTCCAATGGAGATGGCTCGTTCTCCAAGGAATTCGAGACTCAAACCCTAAGGTTCTGTGCTCAGACAAAACTGATCAATTTTCAATAAGTCAAATATGCATAATGGCTCAAATCCCAATGCAAAACCTTTATTCTTCTCAAAAGTGCGATTTCCTTAAAGATAGGGAATTTTAAATATTTGACTTTTAATTCTTTTATTATTTCAATAGTCTCAACCAAAATATTTTATTATATTTTAATGATCAATTTTAGCCCCCTTCTGATGATGGCGCACCCCTCAAGAAGAATCACTTAAGTTATAATTTATTATTATAACTTTATATTATAATCATTAAATAATTAATATTTAATTAATACAATTAAATATTAATATTTCTCTCGTTACTCATCCGATGACTGTTCCGTCTGAAGCTGACGAACACTGAAGTGATTCTGAACGCTGCCAATCTCATACTGCTAAAAATAGCAGGGGTCCCACGCTGCCTGCCAGGAATTGCTAAAAATAGCAACTCTGCAAGAAGCCTCCGATCGAGCCCAAACGAAAGCCAATTGATCAACACTGCCTGTCTGAAGCATGAGCCAAGCTCCCAAACGACCCTCTAACCACTCTATCAGCCTACGAGGGTCTCCTGATAGGCCAATCTTACGAACTCTGATGCTTTCGTCAAAATGGGGACATGACAAAAAATGGGCATTATAACCCCTTATTTTGCATAAAATGTTCTTAAAAAATTTCAAACCTTACTAGAAAAAGAAAAAAAAACTTGAAAAATCTTCAAAAAAATTATTGAAAACTAAAAAAAAGAGGATAGATTCACTCACCTTTGATTGCTTGATCTTCTTAGTGCACCTATTTCTCTCTTGTTTCTATTAGTTGAACTCCTTCGTAGCTCTTACAATCTCACCTTCGAAAAAAAAGAGAAAACCTGCAAAAATCAACTATTTTAGCTTGGAGGCAAAAAAATGGTGTTTTTGCTCTTTTGAGTTTGCAAAATGAGCCTCATTTGGTCGGCCAAGTCAATATAAGGCAATCTGGGCACTTTTTAGGGTTATGTTTTTTGTTTTTAAGTTGATATTTTGCCTTTTAAAGACAGCATGTGTGTAGGTCCTCCGGGTCCTCTGGTTCTCGAGGTTCGCGAGTCCTTCATTTTGAACCGGGTTCAAAATAAGGAGGACCGGGACCCGAGGAGAGCTCGAACCGAACCAAAACCCTGCGTATTTTGGCGGGTTCGGGGCTAAACTCAAGGGACGTTAACATAGCCAGGAACAAACAGGGACGCCATTGGAGACACATTTGAATTCATTGGAGCCCATATATGCATCGATTTCTCTTGGAGATTGGAGCGCTCCATTTCTAGGTGCTTGCTAATTGCGTTTGGAGTCATTGGGGGTTTGGAATCATTGTGAATTATTTTATTTCTTCATTCATATCAGAACAGGGGTGACTTCTTCAAAAATTCGACTTGGTTTCTCAAGGCCTTCAACTCACAAGATATCGATTGCTTCCTCCTTGGGGATTCAAGGCGCCATCAAGCTTCAGGTTCCTTTGTGTTGTTTCATGCTATTTCATGTCATTTAGATGCATTTTAGATGGTACTGCTGTAGTTGAAAGTTCATATCAGATTCAAGCATTTTGTCATATGTATGTAAGCCAAGAGTCTTGTCATTTTCATCTCCATTGGCATTGTAAGAAGTTTGCATTATCAATAATACATTGACGTTGGAAGTTCTCTATTTGAATCTAGTTCATTTGAATTGTGTAAGAGGATGTATGCCAACTGTTTGACATAATGACTAAGGGCTGTACCTGCATATTTAGCTCATAAAACTTCATCTATTGCATTTGAAAATACAAAAAGAAATCTGCATTGCATCTAGGACCTTGTCTAATCATCATAGAAGTCTTTTGCAAGTAGCATATGCATTGGATATCATTGGGAAAAACATTTATATCAGACTGAAACAATCATACCAGCAAGTTACAAGTTTGCATATGAATTGTTTGACAAAATTACAAGCTGCAAAATTAGGCAAATGTTGATCAGTTTGAGCAAGGCTCATTACAGAGGAGTGGTCTGATTTCTGTTGCAGCAATCTGGAATTAATTTGCAGTCAAAAAGAGACACCATTGGGAGGTTCGATTTGCTTGTAGGAGCTTGAGATTGCATTGATTCTTCATCTTATCTTAGGCACACCTTTCCTTGGGCCATGGCAATGGTGTATGGAATTTGAGAAGCCTCGAATCTGTTGAAGATTATTTTATTCTTCTCTTGCTGGTCAAAACAGGGGCGATTAGCTTGGAGGGTCAATTTGGCTTGGAGAGTGGTCATTTTGCTTGGTTGTTGATTGCTACATCAACTAACATCAAAGGTGCCATCATTCAATCAGATTCCTCTATAAATTGTTCACAATATTATTACATATAGAATAGATATTGTTGCAGTTGTAGGTGTGCATTCATACCAGCATTGTCATAATTTGATATCATCGTAAATGCCAAGAGTCTTGGCCAAGTTTGTATGAACATTTTATTGGGCATTTCATTACAATCAAGGAGATATAAGTTGCTGGTTATTTATAGTTGTCATTGAGCATTCTAAAGTCATTGTACTCAGCTTAATAGTTTGCATACTAACTGTTTGTTAAAATGTCAGTTGGCTGTAGGAGAATGTTTTTCATATAGAGGCCATGTATTTGCATCTAAAAAGCCAAAAAGAGATTGCATTTGTATTTAGTTCTTATATAGACTTTGTAGAGTTAATTTGCAAGCTACTAGAATTCAATTGAAGCCATTTGAAGACAAATAAACAAACTGAAAACTCAGAAACAGCTAGCTAAGAGTTTGCAAGTGAAATGTTTGACAATATTCCTTGAAGTGAACTTAGGCCAGATTTGAAGGGAATTTTCTAGAGTGGTTTAAGAAGTGTAAACATTGGCATTTTGGTCTATTCCCTCTCCTTTAGGTGAAAAATCCTAAAGTGTTAGAAGGATATAGTAATCAAGTTCTTGTTTTGCATTTTGGTAATCCTTAAGATATTCCTTGAGAGCTAAAAACTTAGATCAGAAGTAGCAAGGGATATTGCAACATTTTGTCACAGTTTGCTTGCTTGTTGATCGTAGTTGCTTCAATGGGAATTTAAGTAGATATTGCATGTATTAAATTTATCATATGAATAACTTCTATACCATCACTAATCTAGCATTTATATTTATCCATTGCATCATATGAGTAAGTGGAAATCACAATACCAAAAGCTTTTGATAATCACATTTCAGATTGACATAATCAACAAATATTTCATCAGACATCCACATTACAATATGTAATATAAATTGTAGGAATTCTAGAAATACATGAGGACCTTGTGAATCGTTCCAATTAGTAGTATAAACCCAAATTCCAAGCGCTGGTACCAAAATGTAGGAATAAAATGCTGCAATGTGATGTCCCTATTTTTAATAAGGCCAAAAAGAGATCTGATTAATTATTTAAATATTAAATTGTCTGTTTTCTTTAAAAGACTTTTTCTTATTTAATTAATTAATTATAAAATATGGCTTTACTAAATATTAATGGATAAACTATTGTTTTTATAAAGTCAAGATATTTGCCGGTATTGGCATGGTGTGATGGTTTATAGGTGGCATTGTTGTTCTTGCCACCAAGGTTCAAACCCCATTGGGGTGGTTGTATTCCAGTTCATCGCTCCGATCAAAAAGCGTTTTACCCCTTGAATAAAATAAAAAATAAAAAAATAAAAATAAAGTCAAGATATTCATGAAATATTTAAGGGGAACTATTGCCTTTCCAAAGTCGATACAGGAAATTAGTTATGGAAACTGAATGCGGTGAAGTTTTAAGCAACTTCCAGCGAATCCTTTGGGTATCATGGACAATTGAATATGGTCGATTTGGTATTTGAAACCTGAGAACAGAAGCTCTTAGTGTTTGACGTCATTGCTTGGATGAAAACCTAAGCATGGAATTTTGCATAGTTTATATTTTTTGCATCATGGGAAATTTGAATGTTGTTTGATTTTTGACAAATAAGAGTCTCAGAGTGTGGGACTAACTTTCAGATACAGATAGAGGTTTTAATGCTTTATTCAAAACCCAGGATGGGTGCCTTAAGCAATTCCTAAATATTGACAGATTCCCCTTTCTCCATCAACATGGGTATTTAAGCAACTTTAGCCTTGCAACCAAGCGTTGAAAAGTTTATTAAAAGCATTTAGTTAACAAGATTATGTGTATCATTGATGTTTTGGATAGTCCGCGGGCTTATAATAACTAGTAACATAATACGACATAGCAATTGATGACACATCATCGGGGATCCCCTTTATCCCTCTTGTTGTGTAAAGTGCCTTGACAAATTTGAAGTTTAAACCCTGATTTTCTGCCTTAGGAATTTTGTCAAACACTTTCCTTGCAACCTTCAACTTGCTGATAATTTGTTTCAGTTTGCTTGAAATGGTTTTGTTTTGATACCAATGATGTTTTGAAACTTTAAAAATGATTGCAAAGTAACTAAACCAGAGACTAGAATGATATGCAACTTCTTTTGTTCTTTTTCAATTGCAAAAACATGGATTGCTGATATAAAATGCACACCTACAGCCAAGAGGCATTTTTACAAACATTTGGCATACATCCTATTTGAATGAAGTGCATTTTATACATAATAGACATTTGAACAAACATTTTGTATGCAAACTCCTTATCACTCCAAGAACTATATTGCCAAGATATAAGGGAATTACAATGCTGATTAATGAGTGCAAACTTTGAATATTTCTCTATATGAAACTATGATGCAATATGGCTGTGATTGCAACAGCAATACAATATAATTCTTTCTCAAGGTAGGAATGCAATTACATCACTAAATGCTGATTTTCTACAGCTCTTTTTGTATGTCAAGAGGAATTACATAGCAAAAATGCAAATGAACAAAGAACCTAGAAACTTCTTGCAGCAAACATAGAAAAATTCGATTCTCCTTTTTGAAGCCTCCTTTTGCCTTCTAAATGGTGCGCCCAGCTTCAAGAGTGATAGTCGACCCTTTTGAAATTTTCTTGGAATTTTTAATGTCTTCTAACCTCAAAATTGCCCCCCTATGAGAAGGCCGCCCCTGCTGCTTGGAAAAGATGATAAACAAAATAATCTCCAGCTGAAAAGTCCTCAAAAATGCTACAAAAATTATTGTTGACCTCAAAGCAATTGATCCCTCCAATACCCATAAAAATCTGGTCACTTATTTATAAGCTGGGAATGAAAATGCAAATTCCTCCATGGCTGATCTGCAGACTGTAACAAAATTGCAGACCTCAGAATAAACCCAAATTCACCCCAAAATTGTCTTCCAATGATTGTATTAAGTCCAAAGTGAGAAGTCTGAAGTAACTCCTCCACAATTCCAACTAGGGTTGGTGTTGCACAACCGAAATTGGCAAACTAAGAGAATTTTACTTCTCCAGCTGTAACAAGCATTCAAGCTCTCCAATATGCAGAAAATATAATTGACTCCAGGATATCTCAAATGCCCTCCAAAAGCCCCTTATAAAGAATTGACAAGAGATTTCAAGAAGCTTCTAGAATAAATTATTATTTTATTCTTTTAAGTGACTTTTAAATATTTTATTTTTAGTCACTTTAATATTAAATTAATTAAATATAAGGTTACTTTTTAATATTTTATTTTTAATAACCTTATAAGTAATTAATTTAATATATTCCCCTTATTTCTCCCTTTTTAGCCTTCGGGAATAATTAAAGGCTAAAAACAAATAGCTGGTGCCTGTCAAAAAGGGGACATTACATGTTGTGATTAGGTGCGGCTATTACTAAAGCATTAGTAGTCCACGAAGTGGACTATTGCTTTGATTGTCCATTTGCTACTCATTGTTACCTGGACACGGGCATTGGTCTTCCACAGCATATCACAAAACCACCAACGATGTCTTTCATAATCACTTGGAACAGATTGGGCATTAATATTGGAAGAATCAAGGAATATGTGAATTCCAGGAGCCATGAACTCAAGCAAGAGATCCGTCATCAATTATTGACATGTTCACCATTGGTGTTGTTTGACAAGTTCTGGTGAATATATAGATATATATATATATATTACTATCAGGAATGGTTGACGAGAAGCAGATAAAGATCATTAGCGTTGTTCAGAGGAACCCAATATTGGGCTGATTCATATTCCTATTACATATCTTGGATTTGCAAATGTGTTCATTCGTGTGGGATATTCACGGGAATACATCATCGGAGCTTATAGTTGTGTGGGAATCATTATGTTGGACCTATTAAGGGGAATCGAGTATATGAGAAGCATGACTCATGCTCAAAGAACAATCACTGAAGGATTGTCAGTTTTATGTTTGCCGATTTCATATACTGATATAAATTGGAGGAAGATCGGGATCATTCACAGTGCTGTTAATATACATTGTAATGCTTGTCCGACTCATTAGTGCATACAGGATTGCATGTGTATCAAATTGTGGCCTACATCAGTTGACACCATTCCCATGCGGAATGCTGGAATATGATGGGTATGGCTATCTACGTCTAAAAGTTATTTTGTACCGTTCAAGAAGTTTTTGTGCATTAAACTAAATCTTATATTATTATGTTTGTAAATCTGGATAGACATCTTTGTATAAGTCTATTCTTGTTTGGACTGAAGTTCCTCATATATGCTCTGTGTTCAATCATCGTATGAGTATATGCTTTGTTTCTAACTAGTATATCTGTGTTGCATTAAATGACATTTTTGTGGAGACCATTGTACTTTGAAGGAACAAATTAACTATGTAAACCTAAGCTATTATCTGAATTTGCAATGATAGTATTATTGGTGTGTAAGAACCCCAACTGGTTCAATCACTGAACTCACTATCAGCTGCAACTGTGCTTGATTGTTTGTAATTTTTGTTTTTGTATTTTCTGATTTTTTTGTGCTTTGAGGGTTTTGACATAAAAGCAAACTACTTCTAATACTTTGATTATAAGGAAGAGATATTGCAATGATAGACAACTATATCGAATGCAAAACAAATACTCATTCTTACAATGGAAAACTATAACCTTTTATTTGAATGCTTATACAAAAAGCAACTGTAACTAATAGGAAACCTGATATAAATGCCCAAACTGCTGATCCGAGTACTGTAGCGCACTGTTCACGGGCACTGTAGCAGCAAATAAACCTCTGAAAATAATCCCTTTCAATCTGAAAATGAACTGCAACTCCAGTCTCTTAAATCTGATCCAAACTTCACCAAATTCATCCAATTGAAATCCAAATAGAGCCTCTGATTGAGACCCTCCAAAATCACCAAGTTCACTGGATATTTCACCAGCTTAGATGGTTGCTCACAAAAGAAACTACGTTCTCCAATGGCTGCTGCAGGTAGAAACCCTCGTTCTCCAAGCAAATTCAAACTCATCAAAATGTTCTCAAAATGCAATAATAATGAAGTTCGATCTCTTGCAAAAATATATATAGCCTTCTTCAAGTTCGAACTCCCAAAAAACTCTTTTAAATGATTTAAATGAAATTCATTTATTTCATTCATTTGACTATTGAAATGACTTAGGGAATTGTGCAATAAAATTAATATAAATTTGGCCCCCTTTTGTAATGTCCCCTTCTCATCAGTGATCAACATTGGCATTCTTCAGTCTATTCCGGAACCCGTAGACTGGAATGAGGTGGAAATTAGGGTTTCATGGGCTTGGCTTTTGTAGCATTTCATTTTATTTACTATTTTTAGTAAATGATGGTTGTGGCAGTATGCAGTTGGTTGTCTTCAGTCTTCTCTTCAGTGAGCATATTATTGGTTGTTTCAATATCTTCCTCTCAAGCTTAATTTGTTGAAATCTACTAAGTATTGGCATAAGTGTTATATTTTTCAATTGACCCCTTGGCCTAAGGATACAACTTGCAAGTTGTTTTAAAAAGGGGACTTGAAGGGTACGCCTTGTCATAGGGTGATAATAATATTTTATATTTTTGAATTTATGCTTGGAGGAAAGTGGACGCCACTTTATGAGGAATATATTTTATGAAATTTGAAAATAAGGAGAATTCAAATGGTTGTCTTTTGGCGTGCCAATTGAGGAAGTTGAAGAGTTTCTCATTTCTTATAAAATGAAGACATGACTCCAGCATTTGATATCTATCAACTACCTTATTGTTATGCTGTCAAAATGACTATGGACATTTTGTTATTGCTTCGAGGATGCTACCTCCTAGCCCCTTCCCAATTTCGTGTTTGAAATATAACACCTAATTGGAATATTGCTGCTTCTCACATCAGACTAGCAGATTGAGCAATAAAGATTGAGAAATTTGGTGAATTCTACAGTTTTGAAGTTCCTGGTTTTGCTACAGTTGAAGCTGTTTTCTGTTCGTATCTTGCTGAGTGATTTTTATTTGGTTCTGGGTGTTTGAGCAATCTACTTGTTGACTGGAGGCGCCAACTTCCACCAAAAATCAGATTTTATTTTGAAGTATTCAATTTTATATTGCAAAGTCGATTTTCCTCAAGGGCCGTACCATTTAATGCTGTCTTGGGATTCGTGCCAAAAAAGTAGAGACTTTGTTTGCTGTTTCTGGATTCTATCTTGGGCGCCAGACTTGTAAGGTGCTTTTGCAATTCGTTTCACGCCATTCGGAGAAGAAATAAGTGAGTTATGAATGTTTTTCTGTTTTCCAGTTTGCTGTTGTAAATTTCCAGAACTCAGGAATTTGCATCAGATTTATCAGTTTCAGTTTAATCTCCATTTCAGTCATTGGAAAGCAAAGAACACTGTTATAAATTCATTCTTATATCTACATTTCACTTCTCTATCATTGTAACTCATTTAATTGCAGTCTTGTTGAAATTGTAAGGTTCTGATTAGTAGTACTAATCTAACCATTTGTATTGCTGCAACTATTTGATTTGTATCTCATTAAAGTCCCCTGGATGGTTTACCGCCAGTGTGGTTAAATTGTTTGTAAATCTTGTACCCACTTAAGTGGTGAATCCCCACAGTTCTGTGGACGCCCGCCGCAGCGGATGAATTGCTTTAATTTGTAATCTTTTCCCCCCACTGTTTGGTGGTAGCGTGGAATTGTTTTCTCATGGCTGGTTATCCGCCTAATAGTTATTAATTTCAATTTCTAGACTCCGTCATATGTTAGCACCTCGCCCTCAGTGGGATCTTGAGTGCACATTCTTGACGTTGAGTAGTTCTTCTATTCCAATTCAGTTTCGTCAGTTCAAGCTTCAGCATCTTCCATTCAAGTTCAGATTTTAATTTGAGGCTAACGCTAATCATATCATCTATTGCTGGTTATTTTGTGTTTTCCTTCGAAAAAATTGGTTAGCATATTTCAGTGGTAT
>VDFB02194461.1:0-25483 GCA_007258455.2 Sequoia sempervirens | reverse complement strand
AATTAAAGTAGACAAAATAGTATGACCTGTATAAAGATATAAGGTGCCTACTTTCACACCTTTTGCTACTACTAAGGCACCCTTTGTGACCTTCCAATTTTTATCACTAAATGTAACAACACAACCTTCATCATCTAGTTGCCCTACTGAAATTAAATTTCTGCTTAACTTTAGAACATGCCTTACCTCACGTAGTAGCCAATGATTCTCATTCTGCAACTTAATCTTAATTCTTCCTTTTCCAACAATCTGACAGGGTTCGTTATCTCCTAAATAAACTAGCCCAAAATCCCCTTGGACATAATCAAGAAAATAACTTCTATGGGGGGTAGCATGAAATGAAGCCCCTGAATCTAATACCCAAGAATCATCAGTATTATCAAGGGAAAGAATCAAAGCATCCCTAATAGATTTATTACTTACCACATTTGCCTCTTGCTTCCCTTCCTTGTTGTCTCCCATCTTTATTTTTCCGGTGACCAGCCTTTTCTTCTTCAAATGACTGGCTTACCACAAAGCATCTCGCCAAAGAATCCCTCTTGTCTCTAGATTGGACCTTTTGTCCTTTGATTTTTCTCTGACTACCCACCATTTTCTCAAAATTATTTCCTCTCCTTTGTTCTCGCTTCATTTCTGCAGATTCAAAACATCACATGTGGATGTTCCACCCGGCTTTTCCTGCACACTTCCTCGCTTCAAAATAACACCTTCGCTAACAACATCATCATCACCCCAATGTATTTGAACCAGAAATGACCATATCAGCCCATTACTTCAAGTTTATTCCAAATTTTAAAGAACATTTAATCAAAAGATCCATAACTTCTTCTTTAATAAAAGTTTACTTTTAGATAAGTTAATTGATCAAGGATCAGATAACTCATTCAAAATGTGATCAAGAATCGAATCTACCTTCTACCATTTTCATATTAAATAAACGCTTCATAAGAAATACCTTATTTGAAGCGGAAGGCTTTTCATATAACTTCGTCAGGGTTTCCATCAACTCTTGAGTTGTCTTTGCTTTTGTAATATTGAACGCCACCGATTGTGCTAGGCATAGATGAACATTGCCAAGAGCCTTTCTATCCAAGATCTCCCAGTCTTCATCTGACATTGTTGCAGATTTCTTGGCTTTCCCTTCCAATGGTCGCCACAAATCCTTCTGATAGAGATAGTCCTCCATCTGCATCCTCCATAACTGATAGTTCTACCCATTAAACTTCTCAACCTTCTTGCCCTCGTCTGCCATTGCTCTCACTCAATCGTGAGACTCCCACTCAACCGCGAGACCTTCACACAGACGATAATTGAAACACAACTCGCTCTGATACCACTTGTTAGGGTTAGAGATGGTAGATATCTAACAATTAAATGTAGATTTAAATAATAAACAGAAAAACTAAAACATACACAGAATAAATCATAACATAGAGAATTTAATGTGGTTCACCTAATCTAGGCTACATCCACCAAACCGCAGCCATCCAATACTTTTATTATCCAGTGCAAAAACCTATTACAATCTTCTGAATAATCGCGTTTCTCCTCATACTATAACCCCCATCCCAACCCCTTTTTAACAAGCTTTTAGAAGCTTCCAGAATCAGGGTTTTACAAAGTCAATTTTCTTTCTTTTTCGGAGATTTTTCCTTTTTCGCTGACAACGCAAAAAATGGCAAAAAAAATTTCTCGGGGGCTGCAGTCCCCGAACCCCCATCTAGGGCCCAGCCCGGCCCCAAACCCCTGCGAGGATGAGGGGACGGGGTGTTCAGTATACCATGGGCTATACAATATAGCATAATCAGTTTCCACATACCAACAAAGGTGGGAAACTGAATGAACCAGGGCCCATATTTCTTTATCAATCCCTTTGCTCCATCTGACAGTCTCACATGCCCCACATTCTGTAGCATCTTAGTGATATGCATTGTAAATGCATCATTGGCTCTTCTGTAATTCTAGTGTCCTAGGTGCAATTCTGGGTAAATATTATAAATTATATCCTGTCCAAATGTCCCTTGTGGATTCAGGCCCCTGTATGGGTAGACTCTAGCCAACACATACATCACATAAGAGGACATGGTGAACCTATTGGTTTCTAAGACGTTCCTTGGCTGTTTATCAATCTCATAACTAATAAGCCCCGCCCAATGGTAATTGGTACCTTGCTCAATCTTGTTAATCACATGGACCATCCAGCTCTCCAATATTCTGGCACTTTTCAAACCTGCGACCCTGCTCAAGAATGTGATAGCATCATAAATATCTAATCTGAATTTAACTCTGTGCAATTGCTTGGGAAGTTTGGAGTGATACGACTTTGGCTTCTCCAACCAAGAGTTAATCATCTGCTGAGCTTTGATTAGCTCATTCTCGTAGTATGTTTTAGCCAAGTCCATGTTCAAAGCACACACAGAAGGAAAATCTGGCATGTCAAAGGCTTGGGCGATAGAAACAGGGCTAAAATTTTCCAAGACCCTCCCTTCGGTGCTGACAACCCTCTGTGTGTCAAAATCATACTGCCGAGCACACTCTAAAATCAACTCATAGCATTGGATTGTAGGAGAGAACCCTGCCACATGAACTAACCCAGACTTCATCATGCCCTGTCTCAAGACCGATAAATCCTTTTGAGTCGTTCTCTCTTTAAATTCCTCATATCGCCATGCTCCAACATTGGTGTCTGAGACCTCAGACAACATCGAAGATATCTTGCTTTCTGGCAGCTAAATCTTAGTGTCCAATCTTAATCTTTCTGCTTCTGAGACGGAGGACCCCTCCGTATCACCTTTGGATTTTCCCGCAGTAGCCTTGCTTGATTCAGCCTGCATCCACAAGTTAGCGTCATAAGCATCCAATTATCACATGTATTTTGATCCAAAGGTTAGCATAAAATCACATAAAACCATTAAGATCCATCGTAAATCATCAATGCTTAAGAAATCCAAAAAAAAACAAACAATCCGGGAAAACAAGGTAAGCCGGGAAAATCCAGTCAGGGCGGAATTCGGAGAAATCTGACCCAGACGGATTCTTGCTGCAAAGACATTATTCGCCAAATAAATTGTTAGTACGGACAAAATTTTATAAGATTATCATGAAATCCATCCATTAGCATCGAGAAATCATCATTTAGCACCTTACCGCATTAGTCCTAGCCAAAAAAATTGAAAAGAATGAAACCAAGCAGGAAAAAATAGAAAAGTTCAGATAGGATGGATTTCTGCAGACAGTTCAAATATTTCAGAATTCCCTACACTCCGTGGATTGGACAGATATCAAGAAAATCTGGGCATACAGGAATTCTGCGAACACCTCGAAAACCCGACATAATACTAACATGCGAACTATCGATTGAATGATCATGCAAACCTTTCTACTTGGATTCAAATGGTCTGAAAATCGATGCCAATCAATAAAATTCAGAATGTACATGAATTTGCATTTCAAAAAACTTCTGAATAACTAGTCCTCAAGTCGAAACAACGATGCCCTAAATCCAATAACCAGACCCCCACCATTAGAGCTCGGATAAGCTTAAAATCTCAAGGAAAACTATCATTAGGGCGATCAATCAATGCGCACAGGGATTTCTCAAGGTATGAGTAGGTTGGGCTGAACATAAATCATGCAATCGCGATAACCCTACTGAACGTTGGAAAATTCAGGCAAAATGAACCAAAACCCTAATCTTCACAAAATATAGCAAATGGCAAGCTTAGGGGGGAAAAATCCTACTCAGACGTAGCTACAAAGATGCATCCGACACTCAATTGATGAACAAAACACGCATAGTGGGGATGATGAAATCCGGTGAAGGGCAAAGTCAAACCCTAGCTCTATAAATACGAAACCATAATCAAGCAAAGGCCGACCTAAAATGGCCACCAATTGACATAAAAAACTTAATCATCGCGTAAACAAATAGAGGGGCCATCGACGACTTACCATGGATTAGTCCAGATGAAACTCGAACTCAAGGAGGCAACTGCAAACCGAATATGCCCTAGCAATGAAAATCCAGACACCAGCACCCAAACAATCCACACACAAGTGGTTCAGGATCAATGCTCAAAGCTCGAACAAAGAATGCACTCAGATGCCAAAGCAACAAACAAGTGAATAATGAAGTCAAAATGATGCTTAAAATATTTTAAATCCACCCATATACGTGTCTAAGCAAAGGTACTTCGAGCATTCATGAGTGACAAGACGTGTTTGAAAAATCCAGAAACCCGAGCCCAGGAAAGAATTTTGGAAAATCCCAAGATATGCGAAAAATCTAGATGAACACGAATTTCACGAATATGGCAGAAACCGGGATTTTAACGAAGTTCAAGATTTTGGCGTAGTCTGGGAAAATCCGCCAGAACTGGAAAATTCCAAAGTCAAACAGAAACCCGGATTCGAAAAATTCAGCAATGAACAGACAATGAACCAGAGCCCGGAACAAACTGCCAGAGCCGGAAAATCCCGGATTCACGTCAAAACCCAGATTTTCACTTAAAACTGATTTTAAACAATTTAACCTCAAGGAAAGATCCAAGGCAATAAGACCAACATCCCAAGACCCCAAAAAGATAGATCCCATAAAACCAAAGGTCAAAAGATAGCCGAAAAAGAGGGTCCCTACTCCAAGTGGGGTGTGCGTGCGAAACTGCACAACAAATGGCAACTCTGCTGGGGAAATGCTCCTGAGCATTTCAATGACAAACCAGAATCAAGGGCCCAAAACTTATGGTTTCAACTCACATATCCTGCCACCGCCTCCATGTTAAAACAAAGAAACCCCTAGTCATTCAAATTTTTCTATACCAGGGTCAACGTGTGTGCATATGCATTCCTTACCCTCCCTTAGTTGCAACAGGAACCAAACTTGGTATGAACAGGCTACGTAAAGATTCATACTCTAAAAGTTACCTGGATAGAGTCTCGCTGCCAGTCAGGCATCCATAGCCCCGACGAGGTTATCGCTATGATCCTCCTGAACATAGCTCTACTGCTAGTCAGGAGTCCATAGCCCTGGTAGAGATATTCAGATTCCCCTGATGAGTTGAATATAAACCCTTTTAATTTCAATATGTATGTCACATTTTTTTTTGCTTATCTTTTACTGCTTCTATTTCAACCTATGAACAATGAAGTTCACACTCAGGGATGAGAACCACAGTGGCACTAGAGCAGAAAAGGATTTTTCACTTGTTCAAACCTTATAAAGACCTTCTGCAACTTCAGGTACCTTAATAATTGAAAATATGAGACCCTAATATATTCCCATTCAAATTGACTAGAAACCTTTTGCCTCAGCACAAGGATAAGTGACATTGGGCAGAGAATTCATACCGCGATGTCCTGGAAGGATGATTAGAGTTTGTAAGAGAAATACCAAGAACATCAGACCTGCTTTGTTACCACTGTCACACAGATGCACCCAGAGATCCCCCAAAAGAGAAGAAACCAAGAGTTAGAGAAAAATAGACCAAAACAAACAAACCAAAGCAAACCTACTCTAACCAAAGCAGAACAAACCGAAAGAAAACCTAATCTAATGAAAGCGAAACAATAGAAAGCAACCTAAACTTACTATATACAAAGCAGGGAGCTGAGAATAGCTCAAGACTAGAAATAATGTTTCAAATACTGCCCATTGACAGGCAGTGAAATATCTTCTCTCATGAGAGTCTTCAGACGGAAGGCATTATCTCCAAGTATTTCAGCAATTTGATATGGGCCAAGCCACAATTTATCAAACTTTCCATGGTTCCCCTTTTGATCATGAGGTTTATCCCAGTATAGGACCAGGTCCGAAATTCTAAAGGCTTTGACTTTATCCCTCCTGTCAAACCATTTTTTAACTACCCCCTAATGTTTGGCAAAATTCTCAAGGGCATTGTCTCGTTTCTCCTCTAGGTGCAATAGTTCTATCAACCTAGCCTCCCTTCTATCCCCCTCATCATAAAACTCATTTATAAACTTCAAGGTTGGGATCTTGAGCTAAATAGGGAATACTAGCTCCAAACCATATACTAAGTGAAAAGGAGGTGTTCCAATGGATGACTTAAGTCTTGTATGATCTGCCCAAAGGGCAAACCGAAGCTAGGTATGCCAGTCTTTTGGGTTCTTTTCTAGTAGCTTGCGGATGATAGTCAATAAGTTCTTATTGGAGGACTATGCTAAACCATTACCCTGGGGATAATAGTTGGACGCAAACTTCACAATAATGCCATGATCAAAAGTCTAATTTGAAAACTTCAAAGATGCAAAAGCAGGACTGTTATCACAGACAACAGAAATAGGGCATCCAAATCGATTAATAATAGCATATTCTAGAAAATCAATCACCACCTTAGATGTACATTGCCTACAAGCAAAAGCTTCAGTCCATCTTGTGAAATAATTAGTAATAGTGAGAATGTACCTGTAGCCTGCAGAAGATGGTGGGTTGATGGAGCCTATAAAATCCATACCCCACTGAGCAAAAGGCCTTACCTCAACGATTGATTAGAGTGGAAGCGCCGCATACCTTTCTCTTGTTGCTACAGTCTGACAGGTGTGACAGGTCCTAACATGATGGTGTACGTCCTTGAACAATGTGGGCCAGTAATATCCTACCCTCAAAATCTGATTTGTTATAGCAATTGCAGAACCATGGCCAGTGCCATATTTTTTGTGAAATTTGTTCATCACTCTTTCAGCTTCCTGTTTCCCGAGACACCATAAATAAATGCCTTCATAATTTTTCTTGTACAGAACAGCTCCCTTCAACATGAAACCATCACTCTTTAACCGTAGAGCTCATCTCTGAACTACATTAAGATGACCTGGAGATTGTTGATTCAACAGATAATAAAGTATGTCATTATACCAACCATCAGGGGAAATCTCGTCGACATTATAATTCTGGACAGTCAGTTCAGGACCAATTTCAGCCATAGTCTGAGTGAGTCCTTGTCCTCTTACCAACTTCATGGGTTAGATCTCAATATCGTACTCTTGTAACATTGTCACCCACTTAGCTCTACGCTCACCTAATTCATTTTGCATCAAAAGCAACTTGACTGCAGGATCTGGGACAATTGCATAAACCTTATTCCTGAGAATATAATGCCTGAATTTCTTTACCTCTCTGACCAGGGCATATGCCTGCTTTTCCACACTTGGATATTTCAACTCAGCATCTTTTAATGGTGTACTCATAAAAGCAATAGGATGCTCACTCCCCTCATCAGACTTTTGAGTTAACATTCCAGCACATGAATGATCTGAAGCAAATGAATAGATATAGAAGGGTTTACTATAATTTGGACTTACCAATACTGGAGCATCAGCAATGGCCCTTTTGATCTCTGCAAACGCCTCCTTCGCTTCCGTATTTCATTCGATCTTGGCATCCTGTTTCAACATTGCATTCAGTGGCTTAACTATTTCAGCAAATCCAGTGATGAATTTTATGACGAAGTTGATCTTGCCGAAGAAGGATTTCATCTCCTTTTTGCTAGCAGGTGGCTGGATTTTTAGTATAGCCTCCACTCTTTCTGGATTAATGGCAATTCCCTTTTTTGATATTACATGTCTCAGCAACTTTCCTTCTGTTACTCCGAAAATACACTTTTTAGGATTCAAGGATATGCCAAATTCGCTGCACCTTTGAAACACTTTGTGCAAATCTGAGATGTGATTCCCTCTATTTTTTGAAAAAATAGTCAGATCATCCATATAAATAATGATGCATTTACCTATAATGTCCTTAAAAGCAATATTCATTTCCCTTTGAAATGTGGCCCCTGCATTAATGAGCCCAAAAGGCATCCTCCTATAGGAAAAAGTACTCCATTTAGTTGTGAAAGCAGTCTTGTGTCTGTCCTCATATTGAACCATTACTTGGTTGTACCCTGAATAACTGTCTAGAAAGGACATCATCTGAGATCCATTAACCACTTGAAGTACTTCATCCAATGAAGGGACTGGATAGTTGTCATTTTTTGATGACCTGTTTAAATTCCTGAAATCAACACAGAGCCTAATCTCTCCATTCTTTTTCCTCACTAGAACCAGGTTTGCTACCCACTTCGAATGCCTAACAGGAAATATAATTCTGACAGACAGTAATTTCTGAACTTATTTCTGAATGAGTGGTTCCAACAATGCGTTGATAGGTCTCTGTCTCTACCTGAAAGGTTTGGCACCTGGCTTCAGTGGTATAGTATGAGTTATGATTGATGTGTCATAGGTCTTGAAGTCTTCATAACTCTAGGCCACTATATCTGGAAAACTATACAGTGCCTCAATTATTCCTTGTCTTTCTTTAGGAGTGTATACTTTGCCAATAAAAATATTCTTAGCATTATCCTCAGTTCCCATATTGTAAGTATCACACTGTCCACTGATAGACTCTTTCTTGGATTCTTCCTCCTGATCTCTAATCTTATCCATGTCAAAGATTCGCTCCAACTGTACCATTCCTCTTGGAATAGTATTAGACTTTAGATTCATCACTCCTAAATCCAGTTCTGCTTCCTGGGGTTATGCTTCATCGATGATTTGAGAAGCGAAAATGTCTGTATTTGTGATAAAATCTAGAATGTGCTTGTCATCTTCAAATACCTAGAAATTAGTAACATTATCTGGAACTGATGGCACAGGAGTCAATTCTACAGTGAACTTCTTCAAACCCGACAAAGATAAAGGCTACAGGGTGCTTGCTACCTGAGCCAGGGAGTCTGTAGTTTGATTCTTCTGTCTTGGTATCAGTTGAATATTGAAGGCATCAAATCCCTCAATGAGGTCCCATACCCTATGCCTATAGTTAGTCATTCTCCTATCATGGTATGAATATTGCTTCCTCACTTGCTTAATTACTAATTTTGAATCATCGAAAACTTGCATAATTTTGACCTTTTTCTTAAGTGCCATGAGAAGTCCATGAATTAATGCTTCATACTCTACTACGTTATTAGTGCAATAAAATTAGAGTCTATGGGTGGCAAAGAAGCTTTTACCTTTTGGGCTGATTAGTTCGAACCCTGCCCCAACTCCTTGTTTAGATTTGGATCCATCAAATCTAAGAGTCCAGCATTCAGGGTGGTAGTCTTCTTTATCACACTCTTTAGCTTATCAGTGATGTAGGATTCCTTGGGCAGTATAGGTTTCTTACTTTTACACTCTTCCTGAGACTTTTGCACATCTATCTTAGCTATTTGAGTTGGATCTAGGCATTTCTATACTTGTTCTACTATCGTTTGGCATAAACAACATTCCAACTCTAAATGGGAAGCGTTATGAACTCTACACCAATTAGGTAAGAGTAACTCTTCAAAACTTATCCTTCTGCCTAAGTGAATTTGATTTTCAACACACTGCTTGATGAAATCCTGGAAACTGCCTAATAAGCTGATCTGATTATCTTCGAATTCTTCTTCCTCCATGGATTCTGTCAAAACAGTAACATGGTTAGACCCTGTCTCTGCATCAATAGGCATCGTATGTACTATCAATACTTCCTCTGAGTCTGATTCTTCATACTGAGTTGACAACATATAATTTCCCATGCTTACTTCCGATACTAGGACTTCAGTTGAAGTTTTTTGGTACTCCATAATCATGTATTTCATTCTTGGTTCTCTCTCAATTCTAATATGATTTGGAACTCCTTTCCAAGGAAGCCACATGTGAGAGTGATCAGTAGACACATATCTATTCAAAGCCTTAGTAAAATCTCTTCCTAGAATCAAACCATACGCATCAGGGATATCATCTACCTGAATATTAATAACCTGTTGAATCCTTGGGTCAGAAGCAATCTGCATGTGAATCATGTTTAATTCTCCTACCACACTTACTTCAGTTCTATCCAACTGAGTCACCTTCTTCTGAGAGTCCGCAGGTGTAATTCCTAGAGCTCTACAAACTCCAAATGGCATCACATTGGTGGAAGCGCCAGAATCTAGTAAACAATTGTGTAGATTCTTACCAAATATGCGCACAGAAATCAGAAATGGTGGGGTTTCCATCTTCCCTTGGAACAAAGTTGGCTATGTATCTACTTGAGCCACTTGAGTCTTATCCTTCTCTTTTCATTTATCTCCAGGGGGCAAATTAGTCTGATTATGGGCGTGGTTTTGTATCTTCACAGGCTGAGAACTAGAAGCTTTGCTGATATCCTCACCAGAAGGCTTATCCAAAGATATTGAATGTGCATCATAGGTACCTAAAACAACCTTTCTAATTGTAGGGAACCTTAACAACTCAAATGCTGAAAGACTTACCTTTAGTTTCTTCAACTCCTTAGCAACATATGAAGCCATTTGTACCTCGCTCATATCAGTTGATATTTCCCTAGGAGGTTCCTCCACCTTGTCTTTGCTTGCTTGAACAGCCTTTTCCTTTTGTAGATCAGCTTGAGCTTGTCTTTCCTTCGAAAGGTACTGCCTCGACATGTGAGGGTAGGATGGATTATTACTCGCATTCGGATCTAGAGGGGTATTGAAGTTGTTAGGAGGAATGGAGGTGGTGAAAGGTCCTCCAGCTTGTGGGCGCCTATGAGGCATATCTCTCAAACCTTGCCTCTAAAACATCTGTACCTCTTCAACATAAGCTTCTTCGCTATCAAGGGGGCCATTATCATTCATTGCTTATTCATTAAATAACTGAGCCCACCTCATCCCCATTGCAGATTTGATCTATTTTATCATGGGAATCAAAATCTTCTTCTGGTATATTTTCCTTGCTAGCCGAAAAGGGAGCATGATTTAACACTAACACAGGAGAGTCATAGGGAGTGGAGGGAATGATCTCCTGTCCATTTGCGTTATTATCTACCTCATACTGAAAGATGGAAGCAGCAGTTTAAAATTCTGGACACTCTAACTCTGAATGTTGACTTGTCTTATGGAGTCTGCACCATCCTGATAGGGTTGCTTCAGCCAAGTATACACCACTAGGAGGCTTGTCTTGACTGACTGAATGATTTGCAGACTGGTTGACGGTTTGATTAACTGGTTGATTCAATAGGGTGGGAACTCCTCCATTATTGGGTCATGTATTCCATGTCCTGCTCTATCCCTGAGATTGTCTCTTATCAAATCCTAACCCACTACTTTGTCCTCTATCAAAATTCTGTCTCCTATCATTATTGAATCCTCTATCATTTTTGTAACCCTTATCCTGATTGTATCCCCTATCATTATAGAATCCTCTTTCATTACGTTGTCCTTTGTCAAAGTTCTGCCCTTGTAGAAATTCTCTGTTTTGATTGGACTGCATACTCTTCTGGGCAGCTTGTAATTGACTGTTTTGATTCTTTAAGTAGGTCACCTCTAGATTTAACTTCTTTATCTGTTCAACCATTTCATCAATCCTTTCCTTATTTGGGTCTCGATAAGATATCTAGTTTGGATTACTCTGAGGAGGGACGAACATTGTAGCAGATCCCATAGACTGATGCAACACTTCAGAATTTCGAAGATAAGCAGGGAAACTATTTGGATGTGGCTGATACATAGGCTAGTTAACCTGTTGTTGGAAAAAATTCTTCATAGGGGAAACCTGGCTCATGGGAGGTCCAAGAGGTGGCACCAAAGGTAACTAGGGTACTGGATTCATGATTGGGGTATGATTTGTAAGAGCTTGATTCACTGCCTGAACCTGGTTGGGATGTGCAATTGGCCCTAAAGAAGGCAATGGTCCAGTCAAGTGTTGTCTCAAGTCTGTGCTAAGCTTAACAACTTCTGTATAAGCATTAGTTAAAGTGGCTGGAGGATTAGGTCTCCACTTTAGAAAGGTAGTTGTAAGGCTATCCAGGGCTTCATAATAGACTCCTAAGGTTGTATTATTATCTAAAACATAAGGATCTTGGAGTCTGGTGTATGCACAGTGGAACCTATTATTGAAACTAGATATTGGTTCATTAACCTCTCTCTTTACTTTGGTAAACTGCAGATATAATTCGTTGGAACTGATGGGTATTTTGAACTTCTATAAAAAGGCAGTTTCAAGATCGTTTCAGTTGAGAATTGAACCAGAAGGGAGGTGGTTGTACCAGTAAAAGGCTTCCTCTCCTAATGAATAAGGAAACAATCTACAGGCAACATCCTCATGAACAATCCCTCTATCTTTGATACAGGTCTGAAAAATCCTTGTGTGTTCTTCAGCAGTCCTGTTTGGGTCATTAACATAAAATTTTGAACAGAAGTGCTTAGGGTTCTTGGGCATTACATTGTAGGCTTGGAAAAATAAGGGAGATGGATTATTGGCAAGGAAAGCCATTAGTAAACGTGGGGGTGGTGGTTGTGGTTGGTTAATGATAGGTTGCGGTTGTTGAATGGGGATTGCTTCAGGGATGGGTATGGCTTCAACCTCTGGATGTGAAGATGTGGATGATGTTGGTGAAGGAATGGGTGATGATGATTCTCCCCTTTCTCGAGTCCTTCTTGACCTAGTGGGGAACTGCAGTTCCTGCAAATCATCTTCTCCTGGGGCGGATCTGGTATTCCTTCTATATCTCTCAGGAGACATGGCATTCAAGAAATGATCCAGTGTGCTCATTTAGGCCCTCCTTCTAGCGCCAATCTGTTAATGGTGTTTTCTACACGGCAACAACTCAGACATAATGCAATATTCTATCTCTCTTGAAAGGCAATCTTCAACAATCAATTACTGAAAATCACCCCAAGGTATCTTGGGTGTCAGGTCATGACAATGCATAAACAACTCAGATAAAATGTGAAATGCTGGTAACCACAATCAGACCTTACTACAGGCAAACTGTGTCTCTTCAATTTATCAAATCTTGCAATATGATGATCTCAAATCCTAAATCTAACCAAATGATGAAGAAATAGCAAAAGATAAAGGTGCAAGGATATGATAAGATCTAATTTATTCCTAGAATGAGCAATGCAAATGACAGATATCTGGAATGGACCAATCTCAAATAACCAATTCTTGATCAACCCACAATGCAATATCACAAGAATGGTGCAATCTTCTAAGGTGTATATATTTTCAAATCATAGATATTCATCCACAATCAAACTAAGCACAAATAATTATATGGTCCAGGTTGACTTTACCAGCCTACTACAATCAGATAGTTACTGGGAGTATAGACCAGAGATTGCTACAAACATTCCAAATATGAAATCATGAACATCATTCATCAATCTAATTTACTTCTCAACACTAAACCCTAAATCTTCAAGCAATTTGAAAGATAGAACAACAAGAAACATGCGAGATAAACCAACACAAGAGATTTCACCAGGAACACCACAATGTCTTCAATTGTATTAGATCATCAAAATCCTGCAACAATTCCACTGTTCTGTTTACAATACTTGCTTCAAGAAACTGACTACTATCCCTACTACAAAATGCTCTAACTCCTTTTCTCTAACTTGACTCTATTATCTCTTCTCTAATCTAATGCCCTACAATGAGGCAATAATTCCCTTTTATAGCAAATTCCCAAGAGATGTCGACCCAGTCAAACATTTTTACAAAATAAAACAACTGCCAAAACAAGTCGGCCTTAAGAATTCAAAATAAGGCACACATTAAATGCCGGTATATCATCAAGGTCGGCCTTGACACATTCCCCAATGTAGTTCGGATCAATACATGCCCTATAATAATAGGGAAGCACAAATCTCAAGACAAGCATTAGCTGTCGCCTCCCTTATCCTTGTTTTGGTCCTAAACTCTCAAAAATAACTTATCCAAATCAGTGACAGGTGGCAAGGGTAAAATCCTAAGCCGACATTCAATGGAGCCAATCTCCTCCTTTGACTGCTTAACAGTCTTATTCCAATTGTCTTTGTGGGCTTGATACTTATCCATTACTGCCAAATAAGTTGCTGCATCATCCAACTAGTGCCCTGTTATGACATTCTCAGAATCTGGGGCATAGACATCATGCCACCATTCCCATAACTGTTCTAGGCTCATATATTTAGGAGCAAATTTTCTTCTACCAGTCATAACCTCAAAAAATGCAATGCACCCATCATAAATTGTAGATAAGTAATCATCTATTTGTTTCTTCCATTTCTAAATCTTCCTCATGGCCTTTTGCCGAATTTGCAAAGCCTTAAACCATTCCCAAGGCTCATTTTGTCTAGAGGAAGGAAGAATCCCATCCACAACCAAGTGATCTTTACCATATTTGATAATGATTTTGGTTTTCTGCAATAGAAGATCAATATCCTCCTTGTCCTGGGATAGCACATATTCCAGCAATTCCTTGGCTCTAACTGCATCCTTTCCAACTGAAAGGATTTCTTTGATGGCATTGTCTCCTTTTACCTGCACATCCTTCACCAATCTGTTGCAGTTTGAGCAGAGACTTTCATCCTTTCAATCTCAGAAATGGTTTCCTTGGGCAGGAAACCAGAAGTGGCAGAAGAAGAGGGGTGGAGAGATTGCAGAGGTTTCATTATATCCTCCAAGCATTTCCTGAGCCTCTCATTTTCCTTTCTCAGCTCATGCTTAGTCTAGGTCTCTTTCCTTAATCTACCAATTATCATAGCGCTAGACCCTTCATACTCCTCAATATCTTGCTCCATAGATGCTGGTCCAAGGTTAAAAGTCTGCACATTATAATCCTCACCAATGACATCTTCTTTAGTCTTATCTGCAGCAGGGGTGGCAATGTGGATAACTCTGTTGTTTACTTCATCCCTCTCTATCTTTGAAACTACCTTGGCCGCCTTCTTCTTCTTACCTTTACCGATCTTAGACAACATCTCATCCCAATCCAAAGGAGTGTCTTCAACAAAGACTTGTTTCTTCCTTGTAATTTTCTTTTCAAGCCAATCCGGGACAGCAGGATCCATCCGGATTTCTTCTATTTTTGCATCTTCATGTTGTTCTATTGTTTTATCTTCTTCCTTTTCATCTTGTTCTTTCCTAGGAGACTGTTCTCCTTGATTACCTACTTCAACCTCCTCTTCTTGCACTGGTGATGGGGTTCTAGCAGGGATATTCTCCTTTTCAGGTGATTTGTGGCCTCTGCTGCTTGCCGAAGAATCTTCATATTGCACCAATGGAGAAGGATGCCTTTCTTTCTCTTCACCCTCAAGCTCAGCAGCCGCACCAAATAGTTCTCCCTCCTTGAAGGGGTAAGCTCCCCACTAGTCTCATGCTCCTCAAGAGTCTCCTGCTCATGCACGCTTGGTGGAGGAGAAGTAGTCTTAGATGGCTCTATGACTGGTGATTTTGGAGGAGGATCCATCTTTTGCATAGTGTCCTTAGGAGATGGAGTCCTTGATCTCCTCATATAAACTTTAGTCTTTTCCCCTGAACTTTCTACATCAACAATCGGGGCCTCATCCTTGGACGTTTCTTGACTCTTCTTCCTTGAAACTCTAGTTGTTCTTGTCTTCTTTGGCCGCGGAGGAGCATCTTCTTCTTCTGGATTTTCAAATTCTTCCTCATTAGAGGACCTGCCTACCTTCAAAGCTTGACTTCTTTTCTTCCCCTTTGGTTTTCTCTTCAATTCTGGCTCGCTCTCTTTAGGGCCTCTGATTTTTATTTTGAAGGGTGAGCTCTTTTTACTATCGACTGAATGATCATGCAAACCTTTCTACTTGGATTCAAATAGTCCGAAAATCGATGCCAATCGATAAAATTTGGAATGTACATGAATTTGCATTTCAAAAAACTTCTGAATAACTAGTCCTCAAGTCGAAACAACGATGCCCTAAATCCCATAACCAGACCCCCACCATTAGAGCTCGGATAAGCTTAAAATCTCAAGGAAAACTATCATTGGGGCGATCAATCAATGCGCACAGGGATTTCTCAAGGTATGAGCAGGTTGGGCTGAACATAAATCATGAAATTGCGATAACCCTACTAAACGTTGGCAAATTCGGGCAAAATGAACCGAAACCCTAATCTTCACAAAATATAGCAAATGGCAAGCTTAGGGGGGCAAAATCCTACTCAGACGTAACTACAAAGATGCATCCGACACTCAATTGATGAAAAAAACACGCATAGTGGGGATGATGAAATCCAGCAAAGGGCAAAGTCAAACCCTAGCTCTATAAATACGAAACCATAATCAAGCAAGGGCCAACCTAAAATGGCCACCAATCGACATAGAAAAACTCAATCATCGCGTAAACAAATAGAGGGGCCATCGACGACTTACCATGGATTAGTCCAGATGAAACTCGAACTTGAGGAGGCAACTGCAAACCGAATATGCCCTAGTAATGAAAATCCAGACACCAGCACCCAAACAATCCACACACAAGTGGTTCAAGATCAATGCTCAAAGCTCAAACAAAGAATGCACTCAGATGCCAAAGCAGCAAACAAGTGAATAATGAAGTTGAAATGATGCTTAAAAGATTTTAAATCCACCCATATAAGCGTCTGAGCAAAGGTAGTTCGAGCATTAATGAGCAACAAGACTTGTCTGAAAAATTCAGAAACCCGAGCCCAAGACGGAATTTCAGAAAATCCCAAGATACGCGAAAAATCTGGATGAACACGAATTTCGCGGATATGGCAGAAACCGAGATTTTAACGAAGTTTAGGATTTTGGCGCGGTCCAGGAAAATCCGCCAGAACCAAAAAATTTCAGAGTCAAGCAGAAACCTAGATTCGGAAAATTTAGCAATGAACAAACAATGAACCAGAGCCTGGGAAAATCTGCCGGAGCTGAAAAATCCTGGATTCAGGTCAAAACCCAGATTTTCACTTAAAACCGATTTTAAACAATTTAAACCTCAAGGCAAGATCCAAGGCAATAAGACCAACATCCCAAGACCCCAAAAAGATAGATCCCATCAAACCAAAGGTCAAAAGACAGCTGGAAAAGAGGGTCCCTACTCCAAGTGGGGCGTGCGTGCGAAATTGCACAACACTATATAAATTACAATTGACATAACCATTGCAACTCCATTACAATCTTGGTGTAAGAAAAACTAAATTTTTAACCAAAACACTAAAAGTATGAAAAAAAATTCATAGAGAGAAACAATAGCTTGAAAAAATCATTGACCTAAAATCAAGATTATGTTTCAAAATTGTATATATAAAAAAATATCATTCTATACATAAAATATTGTAAATTAAATTAATGTATCTTTTATACCCATATAAAATTGTTAGAATAATTTTCTCTGAACGTAACCTTGCACCAAGTACTAGTTATATTCTTTCTTCCCTATTTAAACACATGGGAGTCACACAAAATTTAATGATGCATGTTATTACGCCGAAGGCATCCCCACGCTAACTTTTTTGACCCCTTTTATGCAGAAGGGTGAAGATTGACTGAGAGGTAATGTACTACGATGTAACTAATCTCAGTCATTCATCATTTTTGGCCATTTTCTTAGCCGCACCTTTTCATTGCTTTCCCCAGTGCCGAAGGCTTTCCCCGCATTGAACAAATCTAGGTGATTTTTACACCGAAGGCGTATCCCTATTTGAGATTTCCAAAGCTCATTTTGTCTTTCAATGGTCTAAACGCACAGAGAGGGCATGGTTGACAGTTTGTTCATCCGCAACCATTGATCGTGCATCCTTATGTGGACAATGGCTAGGGCTTTCACTGTTGATCGTTTAAAATATCTGCATCCTTATGTGGACAATAGCTAGGGCTTTTAATGTCTACATCCTTTGGGGTTTTAGTTTCCATTTTAACAGAGCCCCAGTCCTGATCTTGGTCCTCTCTCCCACTTCGTGCAATGAGGGTTTTTCAGAATTGGTATCAACCTATAATATTTTGGCTTCTTCAATGACATCCTTCAGAGACCTGGCAAATTGCTTGCCTTAACTCTTGGCTACTGAAGAAATGGGGGTATTAGTCGGGTGTTTAGCAGGGCTGCAAAATTTTGCAAACAATGTGGGGCTGAGGCAAACAGGTTTCTTGCAAGTGAAGCCCAAAACAGACTGCTTTATTTTGTGAGGATTTGGTGAGTTTTTCAATACTAGAGGTTTTTCTTTCCATCTAATTATGGGACATTTTTTTGTGGCTGACTTTTGATCCATTTGGGTTGTTCTTTCCCCACATATTTTCCCTGCACAGAACATTGTTAACGATGATATTCATTGGTTACACTCCTCTACTCTGTGCTCTGCTATGCTCCCACCAACAATCCTTTGGGAGAATCGTTTCCTGTGAGATTTTAACATTATTCTACTTTTTTGGCATTTTAAAAAAAATTCTTTCTTCATTTTTTAACATATTATGTCGTATTTGTACGATTTGCATCTTCTTCTTTTTTTTGTGGGCAAACTTTTGCAACCCTATAGGTAATGAAATGTTGTTTTTAGCAGCGTGTACTCTTTAATTACTTTGGTTTGTATGATTTCATTTTTGAGCATTAGGTTTTCACAATCGAGGATTTTGTTTCCTTTGCCCTAATTTGCTTTATTTAGTTAAATATTTATAGTATACTCTATAATATCGAGTTTGCTTGAGAAAATTATTCGGTTAAATTTTAAGCTGTTCAACATAATAATTTTTTATAATGAATTCAACTTTTGTTCAATTCCTCCCAAAGCTTTGTGGTTCAGTGGTTCAGCTAAAAATCACTTGTCCAGTATAAATTTTTCTATTATTTGTAGATCTGCCTGAAATTTATTGATTCTTTTAAATTCTTGTGCAAATCTAACCAAACCCTAGCTCCACATTTCTTTAATTTGTTGCAAATTGTTTAAATTTTCTCCTTCAAGCTCAAATTTTCGGTAGCAATGATGCTTCGTAGTTCCTTAACACCGATACTGGGATCCCTTGTTCCTCATTCAGATAATATCAGGGAAAATGTAGCGAAAGTAAATCCATTTTATGGAAATACAAACCAGATTTGTTTCCACAGTACACTTTCTCACAATCAATCGCACTCAAGAAGCTTCCAAAGTTGAACCATATACCTTAGAATGCAGAAAAAGTAGAGAGAAAAATAGAGCCTTGTCCAACTCCTTCAGCATTTTCTTCTCAGTCCTAAACATGGAAGTGGGGTCTAGTGATTGGTCATTAATTATTGTGATGAAAAAAGGATGAACCTTTGGAATTGTGTCATGCTCAAGTTTCTTCCAATAGCAGGTAAACAAGTCAGAATTAACCCTTACAAGGAACTCCTGAAAGCACAAGTTACAAACTTACTTCAAAACATGAATATTCAGGCTCAAAAGAATTGCAACCACATTCTAAAAGCAGGTTCTAAAGAAGCTTTTAACAACCTAGAGATTATAGGTCAAGCTTCACACAATACACATGTAATCCATTTTTATGTTTCTCAAAGCTGAATTTGTCCCCTTGAATACATAAAACTCATCTTACACATTTGCACAACAAGCACAACCTACAAAATGGATTCAAATATTGCTCACAGAACCTTCAGCTACACCCATTACATGTACTTTTATTTTACAACTTTTACAAGGCAGTCATGCTGCACATCGATTGCTATGTTCAATATCTCCCTCAAATTGAATGAGTTAACTGCGGAATGCAATGCTCTCTCCAAATTCCCTTTGCACATGAACTCTAAAACCAATACTTTATGTCCAAATTCTCAAAAGAAGGCTACGGTTTGCCAAAAAAAAAAAAAAAACCCAAAACGTCTCCCTAATTGAACTCCCACAAACACTTCGGCGTACCCATTGCACACCAAGGTGCCATTGCTAGTCATATCAATGGCATAGATAGGGGAGATGCAATGCAAGACGACGAAAAGAATCAGGATCGTTGAAATTTCACTCACGAAAAGTTGTCCCTGCATTTATAAGAGCCAACTGTTACATTCACCAAAAAAACCAATCCACTTCTATCGGTCGTCAGAGGCTATGGTTTTCTCATTTAGTGATTTGACGGAGAGAAAGTTTGTAGAGAGGGCAAAGGCAGTGTTGTTGGAGCCACTGGTTGAGGCATGCCTTGTGAAAAGCATGGTTGGATGGAAGGATTGCAATTTGCCCTCCTTCCTTGGCTTTCCGCAAACAAAATATGCATTTGAAATTTTCACGATAGCAAGGCTGGAATTTCATCTCGCACACCCCCGATGATGACCCGGGTGAGGCCTACCTTCTCCTATGAGCCCTCACACCCCTTCTCATGAGAGAAAAATAGAGTGTAGCGTACATCATGAACACGGGTAATAGTCCCTCATGTTATCGAGCCCTTGAAAATGAAGAAAAACTGCAAACCCTTAAAAGAAAACCCTTACATGACTGGAATTAGCTCACCCGAAATTGGTAATTTCTTCAATTAAATAATATTTTATGTGTTTTTTGTTTTTATTCTGTTTGATCCATATTCAACTCTGCAAACCCTAGGTTCATATGGTTTTCTAAATACTTTCTTTTAAATTTGCAAGCATCAGGGTTTGAAGCTGTGTAGAAATGGCGGAAGCTGCAAATGGAGGCTCAAAGCCCTCCAAATCTTCTGGCAGCGGATACGAAATAAACGTATAAAGCTTCACTAAAAGATTACAAAGTTTGTACGGCCACTGGAAAGAGCATAGTCAGCTTTTGGGGCAATAGGTAATAAATCAAGCTGATAGGGAGAAAAGCTCTATTTAGATGTAATTTGAGTTGGGGTCTTTTCTCGCTTGTCATGTTGGGACCATTTTATTTTGTATTTTTAGACCCAAAAAAAATTCCATGGTGATACTGTTTTAGCAGAGAACATGATGCCTGCAAAAATCCAACAGATGTGAAAGAAAATATATGGTATACAGCGCTGCTATCCTCAACTATTTGAAGTAATTCCAAAATAATGCCAGCTATCTCTCTTATAGCTGTGGCATTAGCAATTTTCTCAAATTTTGACCAATTTCCTATAAAAAGCTTCCCCTGTCTTCTTATTTCATAAAAGATACAATTAGAATTGATTTTGTTAATTATGAAGATGAGGGAGTTTCAGATGCTCAACCTATTTCTGGCATTCTTCTTATTTGCATTCATAAAGCCTGTCAAATTTAAGGGCCAAAACTTAAAAATAAAAAGGCAAAAAATGTCAAAAACCTGCTGAGTCGTCCATGGTGGTTTATTCTGTGAACAAAAAATTGACCCTGGATTATTCTGCAGGATTTCTTACCCAGATTTGATTTGGTTATGTTTCGATTCTGAATCTACGGTTTTTCGGGGGAATTTGACAAGAGAGTATATGATGAGAACAATTCTCGGGTTTTTGGTCTTAAAAAATGATGTAAAAATGATCATAGATCAAATTCTATATGAAACAATCTTTTTTAAAGAAAAACTAGTTGCAGAGTTATGTTCCTTTGTAAAATTAGTTGCTATTGTAATTTCACAACTGGAACTGGATTGAATGTTGTGCATTCTTCCTTCACAATGTGTAAGTAAGCATTGATACCAATAGAAGACCTTTAAAGTAGAACTGCATATCATGTTATGCACGTACAGGCAAGTTAGCTATTGATGGGAAAGTTGAACACAAGTTTGACATGAAGCCCCACAATTAAAATATTGAAGACTACTGCAGGTTGTGTCGTGAGAGAACAAACAAATCTAATGTCAAGACAGGACAAATTCAGGTGCGTTGTGTTCTTTTCCTGTTTATTCTTGATTGAAACAAATCTGCAAAATGGATTATTTATCACAGATAAGCAAGTTAGTTGTCAAATAAGTTTTTCTGCATGTAATTGGGCTATTGAAATCCATCTTTTCTGTCTTTTCCCTTTTCTACTTCAAATGATAGACAGTGACCGTGGAGGAGGCTACAATCCAATGCAAGGGATGATGGATTTTTCATCATTTAATTTGAAGGTATGAACTTCAGAAATTTGGGCTGTATTTCTCAATTTTTAGTGTCTTCAAGGACATTAGTACTGGTTGCTTCTTTTATGAATTATTTCATGCCAGTTGGCTAGAACTTACATATGCAGCCAAAAAGGTCAATGCAATCTTAATGGAATTCTGTGTCCAGAGTTAAAAAAAACTTACTTGTGTTGTGTTTACTGTCATGTGAGTTCAAGATAGAAAGGGTGCTGCTACACTAGTTAAAACCCAAGAAATGAAGAGAACTAGAATGGATAGGAATGCGCTGGAGAACATTCTATTCAAGCTTTTTGAGCGAAAATCTAACTGGACATTGAAACAACTTGTAACAGAAACATATCAGCCTCAGGTGATCATCTACTTGCATACACTTTCCAAGAGGATAGTGATTGAAAACTTTTGGCTATATCGAAGTTTGTAAGTTTAGTTCAAATATATCCTTCAATGTCCTCATTTTGTAAAAATATGAGTAGGAAAATGCTTTTATGGCCTAAGCAACTTGTCACTATTTCTCTTCTCATTTACAAAAACTTAATTTAAAATCGTAGATAACAGAGATACTTGCCATTGGCATTGGCATTGGAAGTTCTGTGAACACTAAATTTCTTTATGCTTGCTCCTAGAAAATTTATGAATCTCTGGTTATACAGTGTTATGCTCTGCTTAAATTTTTTGGTTTATATATTTCTCTTATGAATTCTTTTATGTTTGTTACAACAATTTATAAAGGAGATACTAATGGATCTTGGCAATTACGACAAAAGGGTTGCTAATCAAGGAACTTATGAACTAAAACCTGAATACAAGAAAACTGTTGAAGACATGGAGGCGGAATAGTTCTTTTACATTTGGAAAGGGAATATTACATGTATAATTGCAATTTTGTTTGCAATGGACCTCTTCTAACTTTCAAAACCAAGCATGGAAAGGTGTGGTTGTTTGGAAAGGGATTATATGTTTGAGAAACAAAATCCATTGTAAAGGGGAAAATTTCCATGTAACGAGGAAGCTTGAGGCATGGGAATGTTATTGACCTCCCTATTTAATATTTCACTGCAATTATAGCAGGAAATAATTTGACTTCCAATTGTAAATATTTAGAACACTAATCTACACCAAGTGGCTTTTGATCAAATATTTTCTCACTCTACATTTTTTATATTTATCAATGAGATTTATAATAAGCCAGTGATTTAAATAGTGGTGACATTGTGATATGTATTTTTATTGAATGGGGTTGCGGGGGGCATATTGGTCATCGCAGGCTTCTTTTTCTCTACCGGTAATATCTGTGTCGTGCAATGAATACCGCTTAACAACTAAGATTGGTTGCAAGTTTAAATAGTGATTTGACCTAGCAAGATGAATACGTGATCGCAAACCATCTCAGAAGATACAGGTGGTCGTGTCTGCCTACACGAATAATGCTAGTGAATATTTGTATCCTATTTATTTTTTTATAATTATTTAAATTGGTCACAAGCAAGGAAGTTTGGTTTTTTTTTGGGTGAGAGCGAAACAAAAACATGTGCTCGATTTTTTTGTTCCGTCCAAGATCTTTGTTTTACTCGGTTGATATTTCTTTTTACTAAGAAATACTCTATGGCTACTAAACTAATGAATGCAATGATACCAAGTCTTCAATATCACCTTGGTTGAGAGTGATAACTTTTGTTGTACTGGAGTCTAAACAACTAGCTCATTTTGATTTATAGATCATATGCAAGTCAATTATGGATCTTATTTAGAGGGTTGATTTTCAGATTTAAATGTCTTATACCCTTTCTCGTAATGCAAGAGGTGAGCAAGTGTCTAGCAACAAGAAGAGCCTTTTTGCATGAAGATAAGGAGATTTTCGAGAAGAGAGAATCCTCAAATTAGAATTTAATATGACAAGCATTTCCCAATCAATGGAAAAGCTTGATGAATTGGAAAGATGGATAACAGATCTAAGCAATAAGCTTGGAGCCCCTTTTCAATCTTCAAAGTAGCATGAGGAAAGGGAGGTGCAGCCCTCATGTCCAGGAAACCCATGTATTTTTGTAAGGGCTAAATGCAATAAAATAATCTATAAATGGCACTTTTCTATTGATTTATTTTAATGTCAATGAATGTAATATTTATTAAACTGAATTGCATTGAGGTCTTTCTTGAAGTGGTTTGCGATGTGCTTTCTTGAAGTTAGGATAAGAGACTTTTTCTTGGTACTCTTTGAACTTTGAATTATTAATTTTAGTGCGAAGTTGTCCTAAATTGTGTTTGCAAGTTTGGATAAAGCAAACAAGGAGCTCATATATAGATTTGATCTAAATTTCACTTTTAATGGATTCTTAGCATTAAAATCTTAAGGCAAAGCTTTGTAGAAGTACCTGGCAAATGTAGAGCACATTGAGTACTTGGAGAATTTAATTGTTTATAAAAGCATTTAGGTCTCTTACATAGATGAAAGTACTTATTTTTTTGTTGTTTTCTTGTTTCATAAATTTTTTGTTAAATTTAATCAATCTTTGGGAAGGAAATAGTTTCTATTTTACATCATCTATGCACTAATAGAATGCTAATCTTGTAGGTTTGGTTGAAAAATCATTCAGCAACAAGCTGAAATTTGGGATGCACATTGGACATGCAAAGAGATCTAAGGAAAATTGCAAGTTGAATTCGGAAGTATATGCACTGGGTGCTCTCTTCTTCCAACTTGGAGTTGAATGTTTTTACCATTGAGTATTGTAGGAAGAGATTAGTAAAATTAATGCACTGATTTTTTTTTCCTATTAACATATAACTTTAATTGTTTTCAATTCTATTTGTTAGCATTCAACTAGGTGGTGTAACTATTCAAATCTAAAGATCCATCTGCAACGAGAAAGTAGTATAAAAGAATTTACATACCTAATACTAGATATCTTAGACAACATAGAAATGGATAACTGCAGCTTGATTGATACAAGATAGTTTATGTACAATATGATACAAGGATAGTATGACAATGTATAAGAGTTTTCTTCCTTGACCGCCATTAGCCTTCATATAGATGAGTTGACCATGACATGTCCTCTTTAGACTGCAACCATCATAGTACCGAATCATTTTGCAAAGACATGATTAAATTACCCACTCATATTGACATTGGTATTTAGAATAAATTGTAGTTGGCTATCCTTACATAATATCATATTACTTTTGATATGAAATTTAGAAATGGTCTTCGTTGTATAATTTTAATTGAATGTATCATACTTAAAATTTAAATCCACAACTACATGCATGTGCACACACATTGGGTCCTATGGTTAGTTCATATTAGTTTTTTTGGTAGAAATCACTTGAAAGGATTCTATGCAAATTTATTTGGTCTTCAAGAGGTCGCTCTTCCCCCTTTCTCTCCCTTTTTCTATCCCTCCCTCCCTACCTCCATCTCTCTCTCTCTCTCTCTCTCTCTCTCTCTCTCTCTCTCTCTCTCTCTCTCTCTCTATTGTAGATACAACATGATCCTATTGATAATGGCACCTAATTATCTTCCTCATTTAGAGGTTTTATTTTAGTCATGTTTGGATCCCTATAAAAGGATGCGTACTTGATTTGAAGCTAACACTTCTCCATTGAGACCTTTGTTGCTCAAACAACATCATTTGCTAAATGACCTACCAATTGACCTCATATTTTGCAAAAATTTTACAAACAATATAATCTTTTTCTTCCTAATTAATCTTCCACACCTATT